>JARWCS010000002.1:4397458-4408831 GCA_034783895.1 Geukensia demissa
GATTTATTGTTTAACTTGTTTTCGTCCTGAATATGCATGAAATATTTGCCACTGGACGTTAAACAACAATCAATCAACTGAAGATTGCCGGGTCTGTTGTTTTTTCTATTTTTGTCTAGTCATTATGATTTCTTTCGCTTCCTCTTTGAATGATCAGTAAATACATTGGAAGCTGCATATCGTTCCCTATGTCAGGAAATGGTTAAACTTGGTAGATTGTAAGTAATGTGCAATTTTCTTTGTAATATTTGCCATTAGTTTACCGGAATGAGTTTTTGCCTTGGTCCCGGAGAAAAATATGGAAAATTACATAGATTTCAAATATACGTGTAGCAATTAAGGCTTAACCAAATTTTCAAGTCGAATATACACAGCTGATCGGAATGAACGAAGTGTGAACAATTTAATAAAATAAACGAGACTGTCAACATGCAATGTTATATCTCCTTGAAGAAAGTTAAGACCCAATACCAATGTTTAAAATATTTTGTCCTGGTGTAAGTTCTGTAGTTATTTAGCAGGAGCTGTCATATTCAAACAAACCGCAAAAGGAAGCCACATCCAGCGGAAATGACTCCGACTATCTGGAACACAAGAAATGAAGCCTCCTTTTTAATTTCAATTGTTAGGAATTTATATCAATACCGAGAATTTCTGTAAAACATTATACTATATAATCAGATCAATGTAAAAAAAAGTTTAAAAACTGGAATTGTGACTTCTGGTCCTCCAGCAGTGGCATCGATCCATGCATTGGTTTTAAAATGTTGTATCAACGTTATGAGGTTCGTTATGCTGTACATGTGATTGTGGTAAAACTTATGCAAGACATTTTTGACAACAGGGCCGCTGAATAACCCGGGAACATATGGTCGACTGCTACGGAGTACATTGTTGTCAAATCGTAGATTTAGTCTGCCATATTTTTATATTTTGTATAACTCTTTATTTATTGTTTTAAAAACACTGAATAAAAAAAACACCTGATAGGCATCATTTATTATTTTTAAAACGTCTATTATTAGCTTATAGAAGATGATTAATTGCAAAATTGATATACATTGTACTCATACCAAAAGTCAGTAATAATTGAACCTTTTGCATGAGAATAAATAATGCTTAATGTTTTAGAAAATGAGATTGATGCCAAGAGGATTGACAAAGATTCTGTGGAATCGAAAAGACAAAGACAGATAATATATTATATTTATATTTACTTTGCTGCCAGTGACTATTTCACAACAGTCATGGTTCAGCATTAACGTCATACCAATTTGTCTGGTTAATTCCAAAGTTTAGTAGAAATGCTGAGAATGATGTACAATAATAAGTAATTTGCATACTTCATTGAGAAATCGAAACTAAATTTTTCCATATATTTAGTCTTGGATTAGATTAGGGTAGATCATTTTCACGTGTAGAGCTGAACGAAATTTACAAAGTTTTTACAACATTGATAAATAACTGCTGTAAGGTCGACTCTAATCATTCCTTTTTATATCTATTGTTTTTTTTAAACTAAGGACATAAGGAGAACAACGGGAAACCTTGGATATAGAGATTATTATTTTTAAATTACATGTATGTGTACTGTTTATCTACTAACTTTAATAAGAGAGATGTTATACATTTTCAAACAACATGAATTAATATATGGCTGTATTCATGTTCCTAGAAAACGTTGGCTTTTTTAATGGCTAGTTTGGCTCCTGTATTTAATGCAAATCTGATTACATTTTTAAATTAGACAACGCTATTTTATATTTTGATTTTTCACAACTGGGTTGAAGTTACTGCATACTGATGAAATCCTGTGGTCAGTACTTCTGCATTAATAGTCTGATATCTTTTCATTTTATAAATGATAAAATTAAGGTTTCTTATCATCGCTTTTTGCAGTTGATATAATCGAATTGTTTTTTGTTTAGCTCTTCCACATGTTTTTTCCCAAATATTAAAAAAACAGCATATTTTAAAAAGTTTTAGAATTTTCATACTTTTTTTCGTGATTTCTTCGACACAGGCATTTTTCAGTTCATATATATGACAACAGACTGGTATTAAATACATTTATTAATATTTATTATCTTAAGGGTTTCTAATGAGCTAAAAGTATTTTTAGAGTAATATAGACTGAGAAATTTAATGAGTCTACAGGTTAACAGTTCAAACGGGAGCAGACAATTCGACAAACAAAACAAGATGCAAAAATACTACTCTTACCACTGATAAATTTAACGATGTGAATAAAAACTGCAACGAATTTGACTTTGAATATTTTAAAGTCTTTCGCACTCCTCGTGATGATTCATTGCAAATTTTATATTAATGTAACTTTGAAACTATTGTTGAACAGCTGATTTTGAATTTCTCCTTTTTGCAATATTTTTATTGTCTTAATATGTTTCTAATGAATAATATTTAAATTGTAAATATCATTCATAAAGTTTCCAAGACTATATTCATAATTGTTGAACTTGTTCTCGTCCTGAATATGCATGTAATATTTGCCACTGGACGTTAAGCAACCAACAATCAACCAACAATCAATCAAGACTGTGCAAGGCAAATATATCAGTTTCGTCAGAATAAAAATAATTTTTTACATTATACAACTAAAGGGTAATTTAAAAAAATAGATTAAAGCTAAATCCGGATTTGAGAGTTTGAGAGAACAAGGTTTATTATCAACTGTGTTTGGATTTTGAACTAGCTGTCAGAAACAACGTTTACTTTTTCGTGGTCGTTTCATCTTGTTGTCTCTTAATTTGTATATCCTCGACTTCAAAAGTTGAATATTATAATTTAAAATTAAAAATCGAAATGCAAACATACATAAAATATTTGAAACCATGTTATAGCTGGAGGTACATTCTTTGAAATATATTGATATATTAATCGCTCAAATTCTTAAAAGTATATATACTTTCAAATAATTGGGAGCAATTGTAAAAGTTACGAGAAACAGAAATGACACCCAGTCTGTATGAGTATTCTAACAATATCATTAGATTTTCAATCAACTTGAATTTTGTTTGTTGTAACTGACAACCTATATTTTATTCCCCTGTCCATTTCAGTATTAAGATAATAAAAAATTCTTGACAATTCGAAATTATCTACATTTTAAAATAATGGCACCATGTTTTTTCATATACTATGGAGTAGTTACTATTTATTGTAGTGATATTTATTGAATACTATACTTGATCATAGCTAATGCTAACAACAACATTATTTATCATAAACTGGCACTGTTAAATAAAAGACAAAAAGTAATTTCATATCTTATGAATTACAGCTCCTACATAGTGAAAATTTCAACACGTCCCATTTAATATATAGTTTTGGTTTTCAAAGTCTTTCCATAACATCTAGGTTTTCGGTGAAACAAAGAAATTGAATTTTATAAATATAATAATGCAAAATACTTCAAAAAGCTACAATGTGCGCTGTCTATCAAAAAAAGCACCTTTAACAAACTCAGTGCCTTAAATGAGTGATTAATCGATTTCAAATTTTTCTTTGATCACTATATATATGGAAAGTTTATTGCCTTTTAGTGTTATAAAATATCAATGTAAAATTTATCAAGAAACATGTTTAATATTCTAAATATACAGATCATATGATTAAAGTGGAATAAAATACCATTCCTCTACGAAAATGATATATAATTCGTGACTGATATACTGATGGAAACATTTTAGTGTACAATAAATCATTGCAAAGGTTACAAGTTCTAACAAGTTCCTAAATGTCATCTTTTAAAGATTTAATAATATAAATGTTTACCAATATTGTGAATTTCATTATGCAGTAAACCTGTTTTAAGCAATAACCTCTCATCAGCATCATTTTAACCACTACATAAGTAACGATTACGACCCTTTATACTACACTTCCCCATAATCTCATTAAACAGAAAATTTTCATATCTAGTTGAGTAGGTATTTAATAAATCAGATCAAAATATATTTGCTGTAGAAGTAACCGAACTTTTTTGTGGATGAAAAAGATTACTACAAAAGATACACACTGGACTTGTGAGGAGTCGAATGTGGAATACTAATGTGAGAGATTAAAAGTGAATAGTTCAAAGAGACAAGACCAATTTGAAACAAACTAAAAGATAAAACAAAAACAGAAAGAACAAAAGATTGGAATCTCCGAACTCCTTTACAAAATGATGCTTCGGAAGAGTAAACATCCCTATCTTGCGCGCGGCAGCCGTCATGAAGTCCCCAGGGCCAAACTCGGTGTCAAATCATGATGTCTAATTCGGGATACTTACAAATCGTGGCAAATCGAGAAAGGACTACACAAACTCCTCTGCATGCAAGGATTTGGATCAAGTGAGGTGCTCCGGAAAGGTAAGCATCCTCTGTCCTACGTACAACACCCTTCGTGGAATCCTTTCACTCTAATCCGGGTTAACGTCGACCGAGAAGAGGTCTTTGGATCGCTACAACAATTCTATTGCAGAGGTCAACTCATTGTGGAATAACCGGTAACAAGTCCATAACTAGTGAGATACACTGATAAAATATGGATCAACTAATTCTCGATGGCGACCATAGAATTTAAGGAGGGACGATTCAACCTTGATTGGATGTATTCTTGTTGTATTAATTTTTGCGAGAACAGTGATGCTCTGTTTAGAAAATCCTGATACTTGAAGCAGGCACAAGAGTATGAATGCAACTGCGACAATTTAAATCCAGTAGTTACTAGTATACAAAATAAGACTTATTCACTTACAGAAAATCAGACTCATTAAGTGAATAAAGATATTATTCTTTTTTTTTTATAGAATTTAACATATATCACATTAATTGACTAACATCGATTGTGACTATACACTGGCTTTGTCTACTGAGTAACAGGACGGGTGCCACTAGTAGAGCAGGAGTTGTTTACCCTCCCAGAGCACCTGAATTCATCCTGGTTTTTGTAGGGTTTGTGTTACTCCAGCGTTAGTTTTAAGTGTAGTGTGTTTGTATTTCGTTTCATTTTGTTGGCCATGGTCTTGTTTGTCTTCCGGCATAACGATTTCTGTCTGCCCCTTTGGTATCTTCGAATTCCTTTTTATACTGAATGACGTGTTAATACTTTTATTTGAATTTCGTGTTATATAGTTACCCTAGAAAATCTTATAAAGACACATTTGAAAAGAATTATGGCGTAAGGGTATGCAATATAAGTTGTTTTATATTAAAAAAAATAGAAGTGCCGTTTTATTGCGAATTTAACATAGGGAGTCATTGGGAATATTTTAATCACTCGATGTATAACATTATACAATGTAACTATCATGATGCTTTCATAATTACTTCAAACTTATTTGGATTTTTTGCCACCCCTTCTTGGTAGTGGGAATTACACATTGTGGATCCCAAAACCCAGACTGCTATTCTTTTATTTGGTTTTAGGTAAAAAGTTGACTTACTTTGTTAGATAACACACCGCTTTTGCTAATAAATACAGTGAAGGGGATATTGTCCAAATGCTGGACTTTCTGATTGACATCATTTTGTAGAATTTGGTGGCCGAGTTCTTCAACAAACAGTTGGCATTCCAATGGGCACAAATTGTGCACCCCTACTAGCCGACTTGTTCCTGTACTCGTATGAAGCAGAATTTATTCAGGGACTCCTGCGAAATAGCAAAAAGAAATTGGCAATATCGTTTAATTTTACTTTTCGCTTTATCGATGATGTCTTGTCATTGAATAATCTTACGTTCAGTGAACATCTCGACCAAATATATCTCAACGAACTAGAAATTAAGGAGACCACAGACTCCAAAAAGATCTGCTTCAAACCTAGATTTATTCCTCGAAATTGACAAAGAGAGAAAACTTGTTTCTAAGATTAACGACAAACGGGATGACTTCAATTTACCTATCGTAAACTTTCCATATTTAGGTGGCAATATTCCTGCTTCCCCTGCCTACGGGATTTATGTTTCATAGTTGATTCGATAATCTTGTGCCTGTTTCAAGTATCAGGATTTTCTGAAGAGAGCATTACTGTTGTCGCATAAATTACTACAACAAGGATACATTCAATCAAGGTTGAAGTCGTCCCTCCGAAAATTTTATGGTCGCCATCACGAATTGGTTGATCCATATGGCATCAGTGTATCTAAACCAGTTATGGACCTGTTAACGGCAATACAAAAATAAGATTACCTCTTCTCGCATTGACGTTGAGTTTTAGGATTCCACGACGGGTGTTGCGCGCAAGACAGGGGATGCTTACCATTCCGGAGCACCTGAGTTCGTTGATACCAAGCTTTTGTTGCTTTTGTTTACGTTTAATCTTTTAGTTTGTTTTAAATTTGTCTTGTCTCTTTGGACTATGCACTTTTGATCTCTACATATTCTACACTAGACTTTTATAATCCAGTAAGGCAAAAAGGGGGTTTTCTGTAAAAATTCGATTAGTCACATTTGTTTTTTACATTGGTAGAACTTGTTTCAAATTAGCACAGTGACATTGAAATTGCTTTCATTTTTCAGCCAATAATTGTCCAATTTCGTTTTACAAATGTAATATTTTCAGAAAGATGTTAAATTTTTAATGGACATGGAAAGTATCTTGTATAATTTAAACATCCTTTTTAGCTTTTAAAATATCTTTGGATAATGAATGTATCATAGTTTAATAACTTCCTTGCAAGATATAAAACTGAAATGTTACCAGTATTTGAAAAATTTTAAAATTGGCAGTTCTAGATTTTTTAAATAAGATTTGAACAGTAAAACGACAGAAGGAGAAAATATCGAACTGCAAACATCAAATTATCTTAATGAACCGATTCAGAAATTCAACTTCCGTCCTTGTAAAACACATAGCGCAATCTCAGCGTCCTCGTAAATGACGTCTTGACCAATGAGAATCAAACAGAACAATGGCGTTCCCAGAGTTCCGTTGCATTTCTGAAACGGTCCATTGCAGTCACCCAAGTAGATTGTTTTAAAAATTCTACTGTTGCTTAGCTATAAGGAATGGTAGATAACAATTTATTTAAAATAAAAACAAAATCACAGAAATGATGCACGAGTTTACAAAAGCCCTTAAACAATAGATGCAACAAGAAATGTTTAATTTTTACATTTTTGTTAACGTTATATCTATAATATATAGCGTAAAGTTGTTTGGTATGCAGTTTTTGTATTTTTCCACTTGTTTGGCTTTCAAAGTATTTACCTTATCGTGTTTGTTGATGGTTACGTCAGATGCACCAAATGTGTCATAATTCCCGAGAAAATCTTTATATTTACAATAAAAATCATATAAAAACTATAAACTACAGATATACCAATATAAATGATGCCGCAAAAATATATGTCTTGAAACCCGTGGCCAACTCTGAATTCTTTTAGTTGTTTCCTTCAGTTAATGCAAATAACTGGAAACAAATAATGACATCAAATGATACCTTACCATATCATTTCTAACTTGCAGGCCATAAAAGTCTGAAAAAAGAAAAGATAAAGAAAAAATGATTCTCACTTATTCCAAGCTGAACCTGAAAAAAAATCAACAGACAATTTGGAACTATACAGATTTGTGGGGCACAGCTTTTATCCTAACCGACAGTTTAAAATCTTCACCACAAAAACATAAATATTGTTATAGCCTCTATGTCTCATTCTTTTCTGTTTTCAATATTAAAATCAAAAACTATTCCGAGGTGTTGTGTTGATATGCATTGCCCTGTAATAAACACATCTCTTAATTGAATCAACTAGCGATTTTACAAAAATTACAAGATCAAAACTACATTAGCATAGTTTAAGATTCAGACAAACAATAATTCTATGGGGTTTATTTCCTAGAAGACACTAATTATTCTAATACATCACTCTATAAAGGTCCCCGGAGATATCCAGTAAAACGCCAAGTAATCTAAAATTTTAACACTACAAGACTTGTGCTTCGGTTTCACATATAATTTTCTCGTAGAATCAATCAGAGAGAGGACGAAGCGATCTGATGCTATTTACACCTCACCACCGTCTTGCTATTATTGGGAAATCATATACTCAGTTTAATAGAATGGATGATCTGCTGTGTTCTCAGAAGATTTTGTTAATTTTTGTCTATTAAATTTGCCTGTGATATTGTCAGTATAATAGAGACGAATCGTATGTTTAGGATTGTACGCAGTTCTTGGTAATCAAATATCAAAAATAATAGCTGTCAGTCATCTCCAGACGAGTGTTAAATTGCAGACAATATTCCATAAATCATCCAAATGAACTAGATATTGATTTCACGATTATTTAAAAATACGGGCTCGTACACTTTTTTCAGTGCCATTTTAATGCAACATTTTCTGGTTTAACATATAACAAAATATTATTTTGTATCTCCATTGTAGTCAGACAAGTTATTGCTAACATTTGTTAGTTTAAAATATAAAGTACTAAAAAGAAAACAAGGCCTATGTCGGATTTCATCATTCGACAAGAAGTTGAATGTTTTTATAAATTTTGAAACTTTCCCAGGTTTTAAGCCCCATAAGAGAGATAAGTCCGGTGCTAATAATCAACTATTCAACGCAGACGAAAAAATAAGAAATTTATTAAGAAAAGATGGAACTTGCGTTGGACATTAAAACGAATTGTCATTACAACCTGCAAAAACAAGAATTTTTAATGGAAAATAAAAGTGATTATACTTAATGGGAGGTTGTAAGCTATAAGTTTAGCATTTCATAATAATAATGGATTATACAAACAATGATTTTCTTTTAACACAAAGGTAAAAAAAGCAGCAATCTGGAGAGAAATTTGTAGAATAAGAAGCTAATGTCTGGCACCAAAGCAGTTTTAGTGTATAATAATAATAAGGGTGGCAGTTTAATTAAGGAACTGACTGTTGACTGTAATGCTAATACAGATTATGCAATGAAGCAAATATTTCAGCTTGGATTACAATTAACAATAATTATGTATTTAGCATATTAAACATAATTTTAAATGACAGCTGCAATATAATTCTTTGATAACCTTGACATTTGACGTGACACTGTATTATATTCTGTTCTCTACATATGGAAATTTTACGCTCACGGAACAAAACGTCAGGATCAAGTGCCAGCTCTTTTTATTCCATTCAAGAATATAAACAGTTGTTTGAACAATTCTGATGATTGCCAAAGGTCTTATCTGAATGACTAGATCACTATTTTATAATGCGTTGTTATATTGCAAATGCATGTACAACATCCTTTATTTTTCGTAATGCATTTGACAAAATACTTGCATGATTCTTTATTTTTTTTAAATTTTGTTGCTATACATGCTGTGGGAGTGCATGTATGTGAGCGCGCATGTTGAGTTTTACATGGATTTATGGTATATATTGTAGTCGTTTATATTTTATTTCTGATTTATTTGCTACAGTTTAAAGTGTAAGCTTGTCATTATCCTGGTAAACTGGTTTTACAAGAAAATGCCATGCAGCATCTCCTATTTTTATATTGCCTTGCATATGGGCAACGTGCTTAAGTGGTGAAGAATACCCATGTGAGAGACCAAAAACGCGACAGGACAAATTTGGAACAAACGTAAAGATAAAACGAAAACAAAAGGAACAAAGGCTTTGAATCCACGAACTCCTTTACAAAACAGGAGTGGGGTAAAAGTGATTGCATTTGACAATAAGAAATATGTTTGGTTCAGTCTCAAATTTATAAACAGACTGAGTGATGAGTTCAAAATATCTTCTGAAATTATATTTTTTGTTGCATTCTTTCCGCTATTTTTTGCGAAAAAAATAAGTTTAAAATACTAGTACATAGTTTTCCGATTGTTATTATCAGGAATAGTCTTGGGTTATTTGTATATTAACTAGAGATTTTTAATCATGTCAGGCCTATTAGGATATTGATTAAAAATCGCAATGATCACCAAAATAAATGAATCCAGTATGATAAAATAAAGCCAAAATATTGGTAAAATATATAATCCAGAAACTTGTTGTTGTAATAGTAAAAGGTACAAGCAACAATATTTTATGCAATATTCTGGAATAAATCGGGAATTTATAAAATTTCAGACAGGTAAATTAAGACATAGATTACATTACATTTATAATTATAATCAAACACAAAAAATACAGTTTTAAATTGCATTTTTAAATTAAATGTTGCAATGTTGCAAACATAAATTAGTCAGAACAAAACTCCTCCATTGACAATGAATAATGTTCGGTTTTGTAAGGGTCTTCTGGCGGATGTGGTAAGATTCATACCCAAAATTGCTGTTTGTCAGAAATAAACCTTACTAATTTACTATATGTATAAAGGATTGTAACAATGATATAATGTCAAGCATAAAAATTATTAAAGTTTTCAAATAGGTAAACTTGTTTCTATGAATATAATTCTTACACGACTGTTATTGTTTGGAACCTGTACAAATATCATGTACAGAAACGCCCTGATTAAACAAGTCAATCAGAAAGTTTTTTTTTTGTCTCTAACAAAAATGCTGAACATTCAGACATATTAAACCCTCTATACAACTTGACAGCTTCGTTACAGTGATATACCACAGAACGAGAACCTGGTGCGAGATCCCACAGAAAATCTGAAACACAAACCATTATTGATAGCTTTCCTATGAACAACAAAATCTGTTTTATTTTCAATCAATCATTTACTGATTAGTGTAAAAAGCATATGGACATCAAAACGCAGCGATCTAAGTTGTAATATATCATTTTGAAATAGTAACTTGTTAGACAAGATACTATTTGTACCAACGTTGTTTCACACAAAAATGTTAAGTCCTGGGAACTGAGATAAAAGCTTGCAGCTATTAACTTAATGAAAAAGGAGCAACAATATGAATATACAATAAGAATATCAACAGTCTCATGATGTGAATTACTTTATATGAACTACATTCATGTTCTGTAGATTTAACTGTTATTATTCTTATAATGTACAATTTTATGTCCGGGGCGGGTGGTACTAGTTCATATTACATGAATATATCAAATCCTTGAAGAAGTCATCTTTTCGGTGTATTTGAACTAATTGAAGACTTGTTACCTATAGTTTTGAAATGATGGCTTGACTTTTTGAAACCGGTCTAGAGGATGACGGATCGATATCAGGCACTTTGCAGAGTGTGCTTACCCTACCTGAGCACCTTGCCCTACCAGAGCACCTTACCCTAATGTAGTTTTTTAAAAAAGTTCGTAAAGTTCGTTGCGTCATTTCTATTTGTTTCCGGTTTGTATATTGTTGACTTATATTTCAGATGACCGCTTCGATGGTGTAATGGTTAGCGTGCTCGCCTCGAGTGCGGAAGGTCGTGGGTTCGATCCCCGGCCGGGTCAAACCAAAGAC
>JARWCS010000002.1:4432941-4450818 GCA_034783895.1 Geukensia demissa
CCAAAGGGGCAGACAGAAATCGTTAAGTCAGAAGACAGACAAGACCATGGCCAACAAAATGAAACGAAAGACAAACACACAACACACAACACCACACTGAAAACTAAAGCTGGAGTAACACAAACCCTACAAAAACCAGGGTGAGTCCAGGTGCTCCGGAAGAATACTCATGTGAGAGATCAAAAGTGCATAATTCAAAGAGACAAGACATATTTAAAACAAACTAAAGGTAAAACTGGTACAAAGGAACAAAGGCTTGGAATCCACGAACTACTGTTATAAAACAGGAGTTGGATCAGGTGCTCCGGAAGGGTAGTATCCCCTGTCCTTCACGAAACACCCGTCGTGGAATTCTTAAAGTCTAATCTGGGTTTACGTTAATCAGAGTGGAATCTTTAAGGTTTGTTTGTTGCCGTTTTGTCACAACACTGTCCAAGGTAAGAGGGAGTTTTGGTTGCTCACAAACCTGTTTAACCCCGCCACATACTTAATGTGCATGTCACAAGCCAGGAACCGGCAGTCCAGTGAATATCGTTTTTTTTGGTTTTTTACTGTTACTCGTTTTACATCGTAAATTTAAGCTGATTATTTTTCGTTTGGATGTCATCATATTTTATTTGTTAGACATTTTATGGCTTGTCGAAGTTGTGGATCCTTGTCCATGATTAACGGCCTTAAGGTCACCTGAGGATATTTATAATTTATACTTTTGCTGAATCATAGACAATCATACCATATTTCCATTTCTATATGGTAAGTATTTTTCGAGATGCAAAATTAATTGCAACAAGTTCTACACAAGAAACAGAATTACGACGGTATGGGCACTTGTTTCTTAAACTATCTACAGCTTAGCAGGGGGATTTTTAATTAAAAGACAGGGTTTTCGTCGCCTATAATTGTGAATTTATGACTTAATGAGAAAATATATAATATAACACTTCATTATAGTCCGTTTGGCTTAATTACTAACTATGTATTATATAAAAAAGATGATACACATTAAATTTATTATCTTTTATAATTTGTTTGGACACACCTCTGAGAGAAGTATTATACATTACATAATTGTTTTAGCTGTTATTCGTTTTGAAGAATCACTATTTTCTTATTGTCTTTGATCTTCGGTAATTTAGACATCATGACTTCGCATCATGACGAAAACAGAAAAAGAAAACTTGACTTTAAGCGCAAAAGTCATAAATTAATGAATGTATATTGCTCAGGTACTTCTTTTGACGTTTTAGGTTCCACTGGGAAAATAATTTACATTATTATTACTCGTCTTCTGTAATTTATGAATACTCAATGTCATTACGTAAAAATAAAATACAAAGTTCAAAGCACCTGAAACATATTAACTCTAAATAAAAAACACAACACGTAGCAACAAAATTACAAGAAAACAAAGTTATGAACACAATAAAAGTCTAAATATATTCTTGTTGAATTTTGATCTGATTTTTCATGATACTGCACTAAATGTTGTTGGCTTACTTGCCTTGTCGACCACTGTAACCGGGAACAGCATACTAAGTTTACTCTCAATCTGAGAGAGTATTTCTCTTTTACATGTATTTAATTGAGGACCATTTCTGAATAATCTGAACGTCTTCTTTATGCTTTTTACAGTGTGACTTTAGTAGCTGTTTTAGTTATGTGTTATTTTCGCCGTAAGTCACGATCTTGGTATCTAGCAAATTAAGTTAAACCCGCCATTTGTTGCATGTGTCTTTTCTCCGTCAGGCATGGTGGTCATCGGATTGTCTATGCACCTTTCACATTAATTATTTTCACAGTTTTCATTATTAATATTCCGGAATATGGCCTACCATGTCATTGGTGGATTAGGATTACCTTGTTGAAAGCCTTGCATATGCCTATGGAATTTGAAATTTATGTCGCTTTTTGTTGCGATGATGTACGATATCTCTGAAAATTACTTCATATCTTTCATTCTTCAAAATGACAAGAAACCAAACATTGAAGCTAAACGTTTGTACAAATATCACGAATTTGATCAACATCTAAGTCTGTCCATTGATACTTACAAATTGAGGTAAAAAATAGTGACGGATAATAAATATCAGACTTGCAATATTACGAATTTACTCCAAAACATATAATATTTGCTTTTTTATAAGAACGTTTCATATACATTACTTATTTAATGCTGTATTGGAATAAAAAGAAAGCCATAAATCAAAATAACAGACAACGCCCTGACCAAAAAAAAAAAAAAAAAAAAAATAAAAAAAAAAAAAAAAACGACAAACTATAGCATCCTCCTGAAAATCTAATACCAAGCTAACTGTAATAAAGGGTGTAAGGTAAATGTAAAAAGGTGTGTTTTTTTTTTAATTCGACAAAGGGAACATGTGACGGGGATATCAGTCAATGATGTCGTAATAGCGAAGGCTTGAACCTTTCAAGTATAAATCCGCTGTTGGGTAGTTTCGTTGTAAGCAGAAATATTTTACCCAGAAACCTTGAAAAGAAAATAAGTTTCTGTATCAAGTGGAAATGGAATATTGCAAATTATTGAAAAGAAAAAAGCCAAGAAACCTCTGTCTTGGTATGGTTTCGAAGGTAATACACCTTAAGTCCCACGCGCATATTTCTGGAATAACTTAAAAAAAACAAACTTAAAATTTTTGTTCTTTGTTTTCATTTGTGTCCTATGCGTACTTACTGTTATTTACTGAACAATCCTGCGGAGACAAAATGGGTAACAAAGGAATAGGTATGTTAAGCCCAATATTTGGCCCAAATTTTAGATTTTGTGACACAATAATTAGTTGTTGTGAAAATGCTGTTTAACAACCGTCTTTTAATAATTCATAACAAATTTTTGTATAATTTTCATCATTGCGGCAAAACGACAAGGGATACATGACTATTTTAACAAGAATTTAACATTTTCTGTAATAACACTAAATTTTTGGAGATGTTTTGTTCGAAATAATATAGATCGCACAAAAACATCACAAAGATATTTAAACTAATCGTGTGTAACTGATAGATCCTTAATTGTGCAAAGTTTTTTCCTCATGCTTTTGTGTGATCTGTATTAAAATCGACAAAAATTGTGTCAAATTTTGCATCAAATTCAGTAATTTCTTAGCATTTTCATATTTAAAGCAATTTCTATGCAATATGTGACCGTTGTACAACCAATCAAACTAAAAAAACTGTTGGATTTTCTTTTTATCGACATTATTTAATACAAACGATATACAATAATAGATATTAGCCAATTTTCGTTTTTTAGCAAAAGTCTTGGACCAAAAATGTGCATTATAGAGGCCTTGTCCTTTGATGTTAAGGAAACAAAAAATTGATCCCAATTAGATAAAGAAATTACAACAAATTTTAGTAATAACTCAGTAGAAAATTTTCTCGTTTCCTTCATAAAAAGAAATCTGGGAGACTTCAAGGTTCAGCCCGTTAGCCCGGTCAAAATGCCACAGGTTCAGGGTCATTCGGAGCATTGACATGTTTGCCGTGCTGTGCTATCGATACCTGAAAGGACTCATTTATATTACAAAAACGAATCGTCGCGCAAAAATCGCTGGGTATTTCTTTTTGTTTTGTTGCTACACATTTAATCTCAGAGAAAATCGTGCGACACCAGCAAAATTTATCATTCAATAACCCACACATTCCTCAAAAGTATTCAAAACAGTTTTGCATTACTTTTGTCACTGGCGCACTGATGAGTTTTGTAAGGAGGATTTGCAAATCTAGCAAGTATTATCCGACAGAGATAACAACAAAAAAGAAAGTTCGAGGGCGTGTTGTTTATTTCTATTTCATTTTCAGTCCCAGATAGATTACAGTGGAGTGTTGTCGATTCCGGTGGACGCATGTAAATAACAAAAAAGTAAAATATTTTTTTAAATATATGTTAAAAAACTGATAGTTTGAATTCCATCATTGACATTTACGAACACGTTAAATGTAACTTGGTATATTTGACAGTTTTTCAAATGGATTAACAGTTGTTTCAGAGTTGTTTTGCTTTTTGTTGTTTAACATAGAAATTTTGACCTAAAGGAGCACAGTTGGTGCCCATAGGAATTCCTACAACCTGTCGATAAACTTTATCACCGAAGTGAAAATAAATGATGTAAAGAGGAATTATTACTGAAATAATCATCTCCTCACAGATCTAGTGAAGTCGTTTAAAGTAGTATTTTTTCGAGAAAAAAGCTCGGTCACCGTTATAGAAAATATATTTCTGATCTTATTTGTCAAAAGCTCATTTGTTAATTTGCATTGGCTTTCTAAGTACAGCAAAAGCTTGCGGAATAACGGTGAATAGAAATCTAATACAAGTTGAAACTGTCCTTTTCTTTGTATTTTCTTTCAATAGGATTCCAAATTTGTTGAATGACTTGTAGAGACCTAGATGATGTGAACATTCGCAGCTTCTTGTTGATAGGTTTTACAGCCATATGACCGTTCTTGTACATTATACATTTTGTAGTTGTTTCGTCCTGATGTACATAAAATGAAAATCTATATAACAGTAGCTTTGGTGTCTTTAACTTCCATAGCTTAATTAAAAAAGATTTTGTTCCGTTTAACTAAAACGCCTATATATTTTGAGTTCCTATTATAATAGCAGTTGACATCAATATCAAGAATAGTAATTAATGTAAATATCATCAACATGTCTGAACGACTCGATAAAGAACTATGCAATGTAGCTGGAAATGTAAAAGAAAAATGTTGATGGACTAGGATGTAAAATAGGGATATTGAGGTTTGAAGTTACAGGTTTTATGCACATTTGTAACGCCTTTGTGCTTTGTGCTGACCGTGCAATAAGATATTGGACGCATATTAGAACCTGATTTATACACCAAAGAAATGAAGTCGATTTCTGCTATTTTGCTATTGATACTTCAAAATAGATCACTCGGATCTGGCGTCCTTATACTAGATAACGGAACTATGGAATTTTTAGATGGTCAACAAAACTCATCAAAATCAGCAATCAAAATCAAAATCAACAATCAAAATCAAAATCGAAATCAGCAATCACAGACAATAGCATCGCGGCTGTCTGAAAGAAGTATTATATAAAAAAAGAATTCGAAGATACTAAAGGTGCAGGCAGATATCGTTAAATCAGAAGACAGACAAGACCGTGGCGACAAAAAAGAGACGAAAGACAATTATAGTTCGTACAACACTACACTGAAAACTAAAGCTGGAATAACACGAACCCTAAAAAAGTACGGTGCTCCGAAAGGGTATGCAACTCTTGCTCCACTAGTGGCACTAGTTCACTTTTAAGATAACTTCACTTTAATTCGAACGAATTGTAACCTATGACCTTTAAAGGGAGTGTCAATGGACGGAAAATTTACAATAGTTAATAAAAATTGGCCTCTCTTGTCGTAAATGTTGGTTTTGAGATTACCAAGTGAAATAGAAACATTTAAATCCAGAAAAGGCATTTGCAGCTGTACTCATTGGCTTTATTCATAAGCAATTCCTTTGAATAAATAAAAGCAGCTTTTCTATTGCTGGTTATTAACCACATATCACCGGTAGCGGTATATGTGTAAATAAATATGTCTTATAAATAAAATTTTGTAGGATCTTTGTTGACCGTGAACTGTAATCTCTTAAAATAAATAAAAAAGTCGGCAACTAAAATCATATAAACTTGTAACTTTTTTTTATCACCGAAATGAATATAATTGATGTCAAGAAGAATTTTTACTCAATTAATCATTTTCTCACAGAAATAGTAAGTGTCGTTCAGAGAAGTATTTTTCGAGGAAAACCTCGGTCACCTTATATATTTTCGATATTATCGGTCAAAAGCTCATTTAATTATAGGTCTTGGCGTTCTAAGCGACTCAAAAACTTTCGATTTGTATTTTTTTCTTTTCTAGCAAATGCTTGGGGGATGGAAAGTTTTTAACGTCCTACATAGCAAACTAATGCTCTCAGTCGGATGTAACAAATGCTTAACCAACCAATTTTTAACGTGTCAAAATTAAAAAGATGTTGTAAACGTAGTACATTCTGTTGAGATATCATATACTGGTCAGTTATTATTTGTCTACCCTTTATACACATTGACCTTATACATTATTATTTAAAAGAAACTGCCTTATCTTATTAAACCCGATTGTTTGTATTTAAATGGACGACTTTAAGAGAACCAAGTGTATCTTCAATAGTGTCTGGATTTTGACTTTTCGAGGTCGGTAAATAATGTTATATCTTGCTGTATTCATAATTGTTTGGATATCGACTTCAATGTTAAATGTAAATTAAACGGTTAGTTTTAAGGTTTGCTTTTTATGACGTTTTTGCACACCGTTAGTATAGGGAATCGGTAAAGCACTCACAAACATACATGTATTTAACCCCACCACATACTATATGCACCTATCTCAAGCTTAGTTCATTGTCGTTATTTTATGTTTTACTGTTACTCGTTTTGAATTGTAAACTTAATTGGTCGATTATTGTTACATTTGAATTTTATCACATTTTATTTTGGGAACTTTTATAGCTTGTCCTACGGTGTGGATCTTTATCCATGATGTAAGGCTGTATTGAAACCTGTAGATGTTTGTAATTTATAAATTTTGTTACCACTGCTACCTGGGTTGGTGTGTCACAGTTACATAGTACCACATTTTTTTTCTATTTACATCTGTTGCAACAAACATAATTTGTTTAAGTGACAAATTCACAAATTAGACATCTTGTAAGCAACCCAATACCTATTTTATAACAGCTACGTTTGATTTGGTAACATACAATGATCTGCAGACAGATATTGGCCTTTGTCATTGGAACTTTGTGCTCTCCTCTTAATAAGCTCGATTCAGTAGTTAGAAGCGCAAATTATAGCATAAGTGCAAAAATACCCTTCTGAACAGGATTTTTTTTTATTAATTTAATAACACTAACTGATAATTATGAAGATTAAGCTTTGGATCATCCGGATTTTTGGAACAATGTAAATGACATTTAGTCTATAGATACAGAAAAGGAATTTTATTTTAGTTAATCGAGTAAGTAACAACAATATTCATTTTAGGACCTATCAATGAACCAAAATCTATGGAAAAAGACGACTTTTATTTCCGGATAGTAAACTTTCCTTTTCTCGCGTTGAAATGAATTCTTTTAAAACTTGATCGATTTGCTTGTTTCTGATTATAAAGATTGATTGATTAACTTTTAGATGTCTAGCTTTACCGTTTGCAGCAAAGGACTCGATAACACAAGCTTCTAAAGTTACAACTCGGCGTAAAAGAAGGTATATAATCAAGGGAAATCTAGCCCCTCATTATAGGGAAAGACGACTGTACTGTCTTTTATTTTGGTTGATTAGATGTTGGTCTTTTTCGGTGATTCCCTTGCTCCTGATGAGATTTTAAAAGACTGGTTTGGATAGCCATATTTACAAACGTATACCAGAAAAACAACCCAAACAAGATTTTTCCCAAGAATCATGTACAAATTGCTTCGATAATGGTCTTTAATAACTGTGGACTAAATGTCACATGCCTTTTGAAAAATAATATCCAAAGGAACCTTTTTAATTCGTCGTAAAACATTTGATGGACTATTAATGAACCCTAATACATTATCAAAATACTTTATTGATGTTTAAAGAAATCATCGCCGCCTCCTTTACCATAGTTTTTAAAAGGCTGTTCGTTGCTACGTCAGCGACTGTTTACGACAATTTTATTATTTTGTCTGGCTATTACATATCCTTTATAGCAGAATAACATCTCTTAAAATGGAATTCGCGTAAAAAATGGTTGTTTGCCTCATTATATTGCTAAAGAGAGACCATAATAAAATAATTTTCGTGTAAATTTCCCAGTTTTATTACAAATTAAAAGTAAGAATTGTAATAATTTAGATGCGACAATCATAAAGTCATCTTAATTTTAATATCGTTAAATGATCTTTATCTAGATTTTGAAGTCTCTTGTTCCGAAGCTTGGACAGTTATTTACAACAAACGGTTATACCTGTTTCTACCAGGTCGTGAAATGCCATCATAAAATCGAATAGATCAAAGCCCTTTATGAAGAAAATGCAAGAGTAACGTGGTAATGAATATTAATTGTAAATAGTTTGGAAATGATAACAATATACGAAGCATTTAACTGTCAATAACGGAGTTGGCAAAGCATGGTTATGGCTTCTCAGGTATCAGAGCTCTGTAATCTACAACTCATAAATTTTACCAATAATGCTTTGCTAACTGGTGTATATTTTCACAATGAAATCTAAACGCATGATAAAAAATCAAGTTGACATTTATGACCGGTGCTGCTACCTGCTTGGTACGCCAGCTTGAAACTGAAGCAGTAAGTGCAGTACGTAAGAAAACTAAGGCCGCCCGGTCAGTTTACATTCAAATAAATATTCATATAATACCCCTTTGTGCAAGGTTTGACATGCAATTATTTTGCCCTTTGTTGCGATGGTTAATGGACTCAAAAGTTACGCTTGGCCATCTGACTCGCATTTTATGCAAAACGTTATAACACTTTTCATGTCCAGCGTGATGAATGCACTTGGGCGGAGTTGACCAATGTTAATTTCATCAATAGGAAATCCATTATCGCCTCTTTCTCTTTATGAAAACGCCGCGAGTTATAACACAACAGATTTATAAAATAAAAATTGTACAGACTAAGTTTTTCCCTGTGTATCAAGTGTCGACTTTTCTATACGTAATTTATTTATAAAAAGTGACCGTCCTAAATTTGCAAGCACGGCCTGTTATTTTTTACCAGCACGTGGCATAATATATGTTTTCTTTTATAACTTTTAATATTGCATTAATTTCATGTCCTTTTGATAACGAAACCTGCTATACTATATACGGACACGTGTCCGATTCAGACGTTGACATTTCTCTAAAAGGGACTTTCAAATTTAAAAGCTGTAATTATGAAATTTCCCCGAGATCATTTTTCATCTCCATATAGTTCCCTATATCGCTCAAGATTCTGCATGAAATCTTTAGATAAATTAAGAATTTTAATTAATAACTTATCCCTTTTTATGTCCACAGCTCCATATTTTGGTTTATACTTGTTACAGTTTAAACGTGTTTCAAGTTAAATATATACACTCGCATTAATATTATGAAATAACTTCCCTCTACACAAATTACTGAAAATAAGACAACTTTAATCAGTTTTTTTAATTCCCAAAACTCATAACAGTTTCAATCTACTGAACGAGATACAGAAGTTTTTGCGTACTCACGTTTTTGTAAATTTTGGGTGTCAATAAATAAATAAAATATATAACATAAACGATGAACGAGAATCGGCTCTATATTTTCAAGATTGTGATGTCGACCGATAAATTTCTGGAGTGTTGAAATATCTGAGCAGTTTATGTGTCAACGACCAAGCTTCGTCTAGAAAATCGCTGTATTGGACATACGCTATGGAAAAACATATGAGCTGGTAGATGTATACGCCATACACCAAGGCTGCCAATGAACGGGATAGTGACCATCTTGTTTTTCCGATCAGCAAAAACATAACATTAGTAGATGTCCACCCAATGGTCGATCATGCAAAAACACAGTTCAGTTGCCCAGGTAGTTCCATACGAGAGGAATTTTGCACAAATTCCTATATGGCCCAGTGTTAAACTATGTTCAGCTGTGGCGACCATCTTGTTTTTTTTCTGATCGGCAAAACACCATAACTTTTGTTGAAGTCGATTCATTGATCATTCATGTAACGAATCAGATCCATTGACCTGGTAGTATCTGAGGATAAGAAATTAATAAGGAATTTCTCATAGAATCCAATGTAAAACTAGGTTCGGCCGTGGCGGCCATCTTATTTTTCCGATCGGGAAAAAAGAAACATAATATTTGTAGAGGACTACCCGATGGGTCAAAGCGATATGAGCCATACAGAACCGCAAAAATTTTTAAAAATTCAAGAACACGCGATAAAAAATGCAAAATCGTCGAACGATACTTATAAATGGCAGGCAAGACAAACACGGGCTTTATCAAAATGTATTAACGTAGCATTATAAAATTCAAAAAGGTATCCATACATAAACAGTAAAAATAATGGAATGTTCTGTCAGGACTCAAGCGGTGGATACTGGTATAATGATTTCTCGGGAACTGTCGGGACTGAAGCGTTCGATCCTGGACTGGTAATAGTCTCGGGAACTGTCAGGACTGAAACTTTGGATACTTGACTGGTGATAGCCTGGAGTTCTGTCAGGACTGAAGCGTTAGATACTGGACTGGTGATAGCCTCGGAAACTGTCAGGACTGTAGCGTTAGATACTTATCTGGCGATGGCTTCGCGTTTTGTCAGGACTGAAGCGTAAATTACTTGACTGGTGATAGCCTCCGGTACTGTCCGGACTGAAAAATACAAAATTACCAATGTTAAATAGATATGGAAAATTTATAGGTATGCTATATGTACATTTCAAGGAGTAACCTCTCATCAGTAGCATTAGAACCGAAACATAGGAAGTCAAAAATTCAAATATAGCAAAAGAAGCACTCAACCAAACAAATCGAAATGGGAAGCCAAATCCGACGGCAGGGACCACTACTAAGTGCATTACTTTTCAAGGCCTTTCCGTATAGAAGCGTTAGATCCTGGACTGGCGATAGCCTCGGGAAGTGTCAGGACTGAGGCGTTAGATACTGGACTGGCGATAGCCTCGAGTTCTGTCAGGACTGAAGCGTTAGATATCGGACTGGTGATAGCCTCGGGAACTTCAGGACTGAAGCGTTACTTGACTGGTAGTAGCCTCGAGATCTGTCAGGATTGAAACTTTGGATACTGCACTGTGATATCCTCCGGAACTGTCAGGCCTGAATCTTTGGATACTGCACTGTGATATCCCCCGGAACTGTCAGGACTGAATCATTGGATACTAGACTGGTGATAGTTTCGGGAACTATCAGGACTGATGCGTTGGATACTGGACTGGTGGTACCACCGGAAACTAACAACCCACAATAAAAACCATGCAAATACCTTTGTTTTGAATTTAAATTTCTTAAGTACAGGTAGAGTTTAATATCTGCAAATCTATACGAAATAAAATCAAAATTTTGAAAAACATACATAAATATTCGAAAACATGATACCTGCAAACGGTAAGATAGACCCAAACTTTATCAGAATGAATTAATTAAGGGGCATGTTTGAACCACTGAAGTGTTGTTTACTAGGCCTGTAATTCCCTCGGGAACTAATGTCCCACCAGTAGCGACATCCGTCTACGGGTGGTAAGAAATGTTTATGAATACCATTGCTGACGAATTTCAACATGTTTTCTTTAAATTAACTTCATTTAAATAAATTATCCAACCATTAGTCTTACTCGTTTGAACTGTCTATGATTTTGCATACAGCGAATTAATGTAGAAAAATAAGCAGACTTGGTGTATTAGGTGTAATGTGATGCCTGAACTAGAATATTTTGTAAAGTTGGTTTTATACATGTTTATAAGCTCATAAAAATTTCCGTAACTGATTTCAATAGCACTTGTTGTCACATCCAGGAGACTCTTAAAATATTAATTATCTTTTCGTTTGAATAGACTTTTTACATCTCATCGTTCTTAATATTGAATTACGTGTAATAATATAATTTTGAAATAATTATCAAGTAATAAATGTTACGCCAAATCGTAAACATTTTTAAGATTTGACACGGAGATCACATCGTCATTACATAAATATAAGAAACAAGAGAATACATATAAGTAAATAACCATAACTGTTACAAAATTATGACATCACAAGAAACCATCATTGTATTTCACATTAATAATTTGTTTTCTAGTTTTTGCCAAAGCACCTGAACAGGTGAGAAATTAATTGATTTCGGCATTCTTTAAAATTAATGGCCCCTCATAAACAGCATCGCTAAACTCTTATCTAATGAAATTTCTCTTCATTTGAAAGGTATGAAAAATACAGTGGAATTAAAATCCACGAAGTACCCATTGTTTATTGACATCAAACAGGTCACAGGTGAACGGGTGGGCGATTAAGGGTAGGAGATTTTAACTGCGATACAGTGCCTTCCATTTTGAAACCAATAAAATAGAGAGTAATAAAACACAGACAATTTTATCGAACCTACCAGAGTGAACTATATCATCATAAATTACAAATATTTTGCAAATGGATCTAATGTTAGCATATTAGAAGCGTAAATTTATGTTGATATATCCATAATACAATAGAATATTGTAAAGAGTAAAAATTAATTTGCCCGCCACCAGCAAAGATTATACAGGTAATAAAAATCCGTTTCAGTTAATATTTAGATGATGTATGTTTCTATACTCTATGACATTGGTCAATTATGTTTTAAAAAATGACAGCTTCAAAGTGGATGGGGACTGAATATTAATGTGCTACATAAAACTACTCTTTGAGTCTTTCCGTAACAAGTGTTACATTTAAGTTTAATACGTGGTCATAAATAATTCTAAAATCTGTGACTTTAATCTAAAAAAGACCACACAATATGATGTCAGTAAGAGACGACATCCCTGTCGATTTATTCCATTAGAAATTTTTCCGAAATAGAAACAAGAAAGAGGATCTTATAAAATGTATCAATTGCTTTCATCATCGTCCTTCTTACGAAGTCTTCGGACTTTTGTTCACCTTTCACATTTCAACGTGATGCGGTCGTATCATGCTGCGCTTGCGAAGCACCTCTGTTTGTAATTATCTGCATACTATGTATCAACTTCAATACTTAAATCTTATGCAGTTGGTTTTTGTAGTTTGTTTTTCGTCGTTTTGTCGTACCGCTGCAGGTAAGGAGGGTTGAATACTCGCAAACATGTTTAACCCAGCCATATACTTAATGTGCCTGTCCCAAGCCAGGAACCTATAATTCAGTGGGTGTTGTTTAAGTGTTACTTGTTTTACATTGTATACGTATTTGGTCGATATTTGTTGCATTTGAAAACCATCAGATTTTATTTTGGTGCCTTTTTCAACTTGCCTTAGAGGTCTGTAATTTATACGTTTTGGGCGGTTTTCTCATTGACAATTATAACTACATACCCTTTTTATACGTACAGCAAAATGAATTTCTCAATAATGAGACAAAATGGATTGTATTTTGAAACTACCACTGTGAACCAGTGATCAGCGAGGGTATTCACCATTCCAGTTGTCAGACCTGTTTGACATGAAATTTATCACATATTGTTTACATTAATTTGTAGTTTTTATAGAAATTCTAAACCCCTGAAATTAATGAAAGTTTCAATCCTTGTTCTGCACATTGTAGAACTCGATTTGATTAGGCTGTCTATTTCGAATTGATCTTCTACTAATTTTGGATTTCGGCTTTCGTTTGCTTTGGTTCAAATGCTGCTGATGGGGGTACTCATTGAAATAATAAAGTGAAACCTATTTCGTTTTTACATCCTCGGTCGATTTACTTTTCTCAGGTCGATAAAACCTGAAATCAATCGCATATTAAGGCTATAATTGTATAATATTAAATAAAATGCAAATCAAACCACATTTGTTTCATCGAAAAATCCCTATACTGTTTGAAAACTGGCTGTTTGTCAGCAAGTCTTCAAATATCATCATATCCATGAAAATATAATGATAACTTGCTATATTATAGGTAGTTTGCTGGTTGTTTTTGGTAATGCAATGCAACCAATTCACAAAGCTTAATTGCACTTACTAGAAAAAAAATATTCAGAAGTTTTATTACGAATGTATTTTTTTCTAACATAATGTTAATATCTGTTCCAAGGTCAAGAATAAAACATTAGTGTTTGTTAGCTTCTTTATCTAACCAACATCAAATATTCAACTAAAAATTCGTAACTGCATCTATAATCTTAACATATTAAACGTAAACTCTAATACTTTACAAACTTTAAATACTGTCAATAAACAATAAACCTAATTCACATCCAAACTTGAACCAGAATACTTATCCAAGACTCACCAACCCTAACCCTTACCTAAACATTATTTGTTATCCAACCTTACCAAAATTTCAACCTTAAAATTTCTCTTAACTTAAATCCTTACAATTACTTTTATCTAACCATACGATAAAGTTTAATCCTTACCATTTGTTTCAAGGACATGCTCATCAAGGACTTACCATTCTCTATGATGAATAGCAGGATGTCCATACAAGCGATTTGGACATGGACCCATAACACTCCCCCCAAACCCTCTTTGTGGTATAAAACTATACGTGCAGTTATTCTAGTATTACAGAATCAAAAAAATGCTATGTCGCTTGTTTTTGAAAGACTATGCGACTAGAGCATTTTCCTATTCTTTAAGACCAAGCCACCAAAGCATTTTTCGATTTGTAATAGTAGAATAAATTCACACAATTTTTATACCAGATAAGGGGTGCTATGGATCGATGCCTCAAGCCCTGTGTAACAGGACAGGTGCCATAATTGGAGCCACCCATATAACCTTTAAAAGTAAAGAGAGTCATATACTGATAATGCTTTAATGGGTCCAGTGTCGAATACCCATGTGAGAGATCAAAAGTGCATAGTCCAAAGAGACAAGACAAATTTGAAACAAACTACAAGATAAAACAAAAACAAAAAGAACAAAGGCTTCGAATCCACGAACTCCTTTACAAAACAGGAGTGGGACCAGGGGTTCGTATTGAATCTCAAGTTTTCTGTGTTGTATTTGTATAGTAAATTTTCTGTGGCTTCGTCAGTCCTTAGTGGCTACAATATTTTCACTCACAAGGTCTCCGTTATTCCGGTAATAGTAAGCAAATACCGTTGTTATGACAGTTACTCATTTCAATGCAGGTAGGGTTGAAACAAAAAAACATACGGAAAGCAATTTTGCAATGTATAATCAGCATCACCAATATTAATTCGTGACATGTCAGCACATATAACGTTTGTGTCCAAAATGGCGGCATCTACCCAGTAGTGGTAAATTAAAAGGATACCAATGTTATGGAATTTAAATCTGAAGACCTGGTTTTGTCACAATCAGTACAGGAAGCAGCCAAAACAATGGACATGCCATTCTGTTTTTTAAATTCCAAATATACTAAAAAAAAACCCAAATCATTCTCAGAATACTTTTAAACGGTGAACAAGAAAAGTCTGCGATTTTTCAGAATAAGTTAATTGAGCTAAAATTGAAAATGGTACCAGTGTATCGTTAGTATACACTTATTGACTATTGCATTGCCTCGGGCAATTGTTCAACTTCTGGAGCGACAAACGTGCTATTATCCGAACGCCGATCAATAAGTCTTTTATTATACTGAAACAACCTTGATCCAAAAAATAGACTAGAATATATCCTAGGGATTATTTTGCATTATTTTACATAGATAAACTGCTTATGGAAATGAAATATAGGAAATAAATGGAATTGAATAGGCGAAATAATGATCACCCATGTATTTCGTGTTTATAGCTATTAACGCCTTCAATAAATGAAAGTCCATGAATGACGACGAGGTATTTTTCGTCCAATGAACATGAATAAAAAAGTCCGCGAAACATGGTTATGGAACTATTTACTAGTATTTATAATGTAATGTCTGTTGACTGAAACAGAAGAAAATGATATAAGGATAATTAAGATGGTATCAACATTTTTACGTTTGGTATTTTGAAAATACACACTGAAGTATGATATATAAACTGATATGTCAGCATCAGAGTGGGTTGGTGGTATCCTTGAGTGTCAAAAGTCCGTCAGTAGTGACATACAGCGGAATTCAAAGCTTGATCCGAAAACCGACCTTTGCCCTTATCAAAACTTCAACTCTAAACTCTTTATGATTCATACTTCTTGAAATGTATATTTAGCATACCTAAATTCTCCATATTTATTCAACATTGGTAATTTTGTATTTTCATAACACTTGTCTGACAACAACACTTACCATGACAGAAATTTTGAAGTCAAAACCTATACCTTTACTTTAAACCTTTAACAAACTCCAACACTAGCAAAGCTCTACAATATCCATAACTTCGGAACCAACGGGTGTTGCGCGCGAAACAGGGGATTCTTACCCTTCATGAGCACCTGAACCCACTCGTGTTTTGTGAAGGAGCCTTTTTTTTGGTTCCTTTTGTTTTCGGTTTATCTTTTAGTTTGTTTCAAATTTGTCTGGTCTCTTTGGACTAAGCACTTTTGAACTCTCTCATGGTATTCTACACTGGACTCAAACCTGACTCATATCCAAACTAGAACATTAACCATTACCAAAACATTGGCAATAACTGTTACCCAAGCTTGAATCCGAACTTTCACACTTGTATACATTTAGTTTTGAATGTGGAATATTGATTTAAAGAGTAAAGACGTCAACATATATTCAGCACCTGAATGTGGAGTATATATTACCATGTTGAAACGATATTGTAGACATTATGCTTCCTATCCTGATACTGACTCTGAGGTAAAGTGAAACATATTTGACGACACCACCATCGTCGTCTGGTAAACTGCCTCTAAAAATTGTGTCACGAACATATTCTTTTAGTGATTGTGAAATTCCCCTTTTTCTTTCGCAGTTTATGATAATCATAGGATTTTAACAGGAAATATAAGTCCTTGTATATGTCATCCAGGTGAAAACACTAAACCCCACTCAGTCTACAGTGAGGTTAATTTTTGCATTTGAGTTCTAGCCCTTCACAGAATCATCGATAAGTGAAATTTAAGGAATGTTCCCTTCCTTTTTGTTTCTATGGCATGTTAAAATGATCGCATCTTTTTTTGCACAAATCAAACAGGCTTGGTGTAAGGAGCAGTCATAAAAACCTTCTCGGAAGATGTTGAGAAAACTGCAATTTTTCATTTTTCAGACCGTTTTCATTGCAACGGTGGCAATTTTGAAAATTTAAACGCACATTTACTCATGATGGGTAATATTCCTATGAAGTTTTATTCATTTTTTTATCATTGAAAAGTAAAATTTTTAAAAGTGCCCCCTTTTTGTTTAACGGCAACTGCAGTCGTGTTTGTCAAATTGATCAAAATTTTTTTCACAAAAATATTGAAGCTTTTCGCAAGATTTGATAAAAATCTGCGCAACAGATGTTGAGAAAATTATTTTTTCCTATTTTAGACTTGACCTGTTTCCAAGGCAACGTTGGCCACTGTGAAAATTTAAAAACTTAAATACTAAATTACCCATGTTGAGTAATAATCATATGATTTGAATTTTTGAAATGTTTTTATGGCAACAGCGACAATAATTAACCAATCATTTCTTTAATTTATCAGTTGCAATTGATGGTTTAACCCTACCAAGATTCATAAATATCTGCGCGGCAGGTAACGATAAAAATGAGTTGAAGTCTTTTTATTCGTTATATTACAATAGCAACGGCGGTAATTTTGATTTTTTTTCATGGCACGGCACTTTTACTAATGGTGGGTAACAGTCTTGTAGTCTCATCAAGTTAGGTTGTCGGAAAAAATCAGAACCGGAAGAAAAAATAATAGAAGAAACATTTCAAAAACAATAAGTCCTGAAATACTCGTTTATCAAGTGTTGTTATTTCGGCTAGACAATAATTTTTGTTTCTCGCCCTTGATTCATAACTTTTTATACAAAAATTTAACATTACCAAAATTTGAAACATAAAGCGTAAACACACATTAAGGTTTTTTTCAAAATTTCAATCCTTTGTCTATCAAACTAACGCCAACCGTTACCCTTATCCTAAAATTACCCTAAACCCTACATAAACTTGAATAATCCTCGTAGTATCAGTGTATATATATATATATATATTTCTAGGCGTTGGATCGTTAGAGAAAAACGATACAGTGCAGAGTAAAAATAATA
>JARWCS010000002.1:4451626-4466153 GCA_034783895.1 Geukensia demissa
GGTAGGGACGGAAAATTTAGCCTTTTGTAGCGGCATTAGCCTTCTCTTTTTCGAAAACTACAAAAGGGGTCTTTTACTTGCAAGGAACGTGTCACTCTCCAACACGTCACCCACTATGGTCAACGTCCAGTCTTTCTGTATTATAACCTGGCAGCCCCAAAACGAGAGGGCCTCCCCTATCCGACACCTGGGGTTGGAGAATGAAGAAATAGGACAGGAAGAAAGATGTCTTCCTTTCCCTCACACTAAGCAAATATGGCAACGGCCAAAAGCCATAATCAAATGACAAATGTCATTCAATATTCAAGTCTAGCATGTGCACAGGACAAGGTTGCAAATTGTTGAAAATTTACCGATTGCCAAACTAGTCGGCTAATCTCGACACAAACAAAAAGGCAAAAGGAAAGCAATAGGAAATAAAGATCTGCTTCTGTGAAGTTCTAATGTCAAAACTGATGTGAAATCGAAAAGTCAAAACTAGGATAGAGACAAATACTGTAAATTCAGGAGGGAACCAACACATTTCTATATAATCAAGGAGTAGGCAGGGTAAGCAAGAAAGAGGCAAAATATGGGACAAATATGATTTCTAAGTTACAGTAACATGTCTACAGTTAGCTGAATCGCATGATTTAAGCAATATCTCAAAAGAAGGCAAAATGAATCAATATGGTGGTTTTGTGAACAGAGAAAAATAGCTTGTAATTTTTAAGAACTCCTCTAATAAATCTAATGATCAAAACTCAAGGTCTAATCTGGCAAGAAATTCAAGTTCTTAGAGGTGATGCATAAAGGGCATCTGCTATTCATAAAACAAAGAAAAGCGGGAAACAAATGAATGTCAATTATTTATTTCCAAAATGAACTTAACAATGTTTAATTTTCCACTTTTGCTTAGTGCAAAAATGATAACATATATATTTATAAATAATAACTTATTAATAAATTATGAACTATCACTGATTAAAATTAAATAGTTGAATGCATAAAATTTGGCAAGATTTAATAAGAAACTCCCAGTTTTGTGTCAACTTAATACCAGAAGTTCCCAAAAGGAGTTTGTATCATACAGATAGATGAGGTGAGAAACAGTTGCTTGAATTTCTGTCAATTAAAAAAAAACAGCCAAAAATATTCATAATATTTCGAAAAAGGAGAAGTTGAGAAATGCCATTTTGGGCAAATATCATCTTTGCTATCCAAGGGTTTGGCTCAGGAGATGGGACCTGAGTGAAACGATGGGAAAATGTAAACAAAAATGTACACTCCTTTATCTTTAAACTGAGTATGTTTTAGGGGTGTTTTTATATATTGATAGAAATTTTAGGGATTAGAGCATGGTTTTGTTTTAATTGTGTTAGCATATACAATTAAACATCCACAACTGCAAACAATGATTAAAAAATTCTCTCAAGGGCAACAGGAGTCAATTGATTCTGATGACTTATATGTATATTTTGTCTTTCTTATAATCTTTGCTGTTTACAGTTTCCCTCTGCCTATCATAAATAAATGTTATATACATGTAGTATGTAGTGTTATAGTCTTTAAGGTTTTAGCCAAAATGCAATAATGGATAAAAATAATCATTTAAAGGAAATAACTCCTAAAAAGAGTCAATTACAATTCACTTCATGTTGACTTATTTGGAGACCTTTTCTTCTACTTACAGTTTCTATAGATCTATTATATAGATATGAAGATAACTGCCAAAAAGTCTTCACTGGCGAGAAGTAATTTCTATAAAATGTATAAAGGGGATTAACAACCACTGTCTTTTTGATTCAATTGTTTTATCATTCCTGCTGTGAAATGTTTCTATTATTGTTCTCAATGTTATACCCAAAAATGCAACATAGATAAAAATTGTCATTCCACAACAGTTATTTCCCCATAAAAAGTCATCAACTAATTTGAAAATTAAATCATTTTTGCTATTTACAGTTTAACTCTATTATTTTTTTTTATTATACATGTAATAGTCAAAATAGCATTATCTCCTTAGGTTCAATGTTAAATTATAGACTTTGAAACGTATTGCACCTAATAGTCCATACTACTAGATATGGCTTCGTGTTTCGATTTGTTTTGATTTGAGTACTTCTTTTACAATGTTTGGATCTCGGACTTCTTATGTTTTGGTTCTAATGCTACTAATGAGAGGTTAATGTATATCTTGGAATGCACATATAGCATATTAAATTAACCATAATTATTCAACATTGTAAAATACTTGTATTAAGTAAGGTTGTGGTAGACATATTTCATTTTTGATCATTACAGAAAGAGTACCACCTAAGGTGCACTCATCTCTCAAATCAATTCAATCAGCTTTGAATTTCAAACAAGAGAACTAATTTCTCATAAAGTTCAATGTTAAAACATGTAGTATATTTAAAATAATAACCTCCATGGTTAAAACAAAGGCAGCTGTATTGAAAGTAAAATTGAAATTAAACTCACTGTTAGAGGATTCACTCAATAAAAAATTCAAATGGGTATATAATCATTGTGACATTTCAAAAAAGGAGACTTTTGAAAAAATCCCACTATGTTTGATGTTTAATTATGTCAGACTGTGGCAGTTAATTCAACTGATTTGGTAGTTTCTGACAACATGTACAAGAGGGTCTTTCAACAAATTTCCATCTTATGTAAAAGTAATTCCAGTTGGGTTGAACATCTTGAATTTATGATCAGCAGAGGATAATATAACATTTGTATAAGAATATCCAGGAATCTCTCACACAGCAAAACAATTAAATAAACTTGTCAGTTTTCAGTCATACAGCAAAACAATTAAATAAACTTGTCAGTTTTCAGTCATACAGCAAAACAATTTAATAAACTTGTCAGTTTTCAGATTAGACCTTTGACCTGATTTCCTATAATCTTCAATGTTAAATCAACGGATGCTGTGGTGACCATTTTAAAATTTATGATCAACACAACAATTTTACAAGGCATATTCTAATAATGTCAGTTATTCATACAACAGAAATGGTAAATTGCAGTTTGTGGTAAGAAGAACTTTAAAATCAGAATGCATTATTAACCCCAAGTGTAAAACTTCTAATTGGCACACAAATGGGATCATCTTGTGAACATTCCTACCATGTAGATATGGTTTCAGACCTACAGAAAAAGATGGAATATTTTATAGGGATGCATGGAGACTGTATCACAGTCTGTAATATGATATGTGGGCCCATGGTAGATTGGTTTTCTCTTATTTCTATGCTCAACATATGCTCAAGGTCAGTGGTTCTCTTTGGGCACTCCATCCACCAGTAAAACAGACTGCTGTGATGTGACTGAAATACTGTTGAAATGGCATTAAACCCTAAACAAACAAATTTTTATGCAAATTTCCTCCTCTCGACCATTTTCTAAAATTTTGATTACCAACCTGATTGCAATGATTATCAACGTAATGTGCAGTGAAGCGGACATTTATTCACTTGGGTGCTATTCAGCTGGGGATTACAGACAATATTTTAATTTTAAACAGCAAAATAAAATATTGCATTGTTAAAACATTGATCATCAAATTTTCTACAATTTCAATAGTTAAATCTTCAGATTTCTGGTCAAGGCCAGAAATTTGGATGTTTAACTATCTGGATTGTAGAAAATTTGATTATCAATGGCCAACAATGTAAGATTCTCTATGTTACTAACTGTGTAACCCTCTTTAAATAAAATATTACACGTATAATGTATTATTATTGTTGTTACAGATAACAGACACAATGTCATGACCATTTGGTGAGGTGAACAAGTAGATGAAATCAAACCCTTAACCTTTTGATTTTCATTTCAAAACATTACCAGTAATTTGAGGATCATGGAGTATTGGTATCATTGTTATTAAGAACATTGTGTTGAGAAGTACTGTCACTTGTTGAATTTATTCTGGTAATTTTATGGTGATCCTCAATATTATCACCAATTTCAACACTAGAATCTGTTTCATGTCCTGTTTCAGAGTAATCACTGTCGTCTGTGTTTTCATTATGTGCCTCCACTAAATCACCAATAAAGTCACCTTCAACTAAAGTATTTTGCTTTTCTTCTATTTTCTTATGGCACATTGGGCAGCTGTCTTTAACATACAACCATTTACGAAGACATGTAGCATGAAAGAAATGTCTACACTGTGTAACTTTGGCTTGGCTCATAGATGAAAAGCAAATTGGACAAACATCACCCAATGAATTTAACTGTTCTTCAGTGGCCTGTGGTAATGATTCTACACGTTTTACAGCTTCACGTCTCAACAAAAATGTCTTCCAACCAGTTTCTAAACGTTTATAAACATTAAAATAACAATGAATTATCAAAATTATTGAATTTATCCAGCTCCACTGTCCAATTAATGTTTCTTTCAGGCCAAAACATACCACAAAAAGTGCTACAAGAAATTCTAATATACGAACTGTTCCTCTTGTGTAATATATCACATCATCTAGTTTTTCCCATGGAGTCTCTCTCAATGAATCGTACAGAAATAAACTGTAAACAACCAATGATCCGACAGCTTGAACAGATGTCAGTACACTGCTAGAAATAATAACCAACAACCAAAAATCCAAATTGAAATATTGACAGATGGAGTATGTCATGTACAAAGGAAACATCCACAGAAATGTAAAAAGTAAGACAGCTCGAATATGTTTGGGAATATTAGTATTGTGTGAAGCACTCAGTGATAGTAGTATTGGGTCAGCTACTTCAAACATTGATTCAATAAGTGATGCTACCACTATAAAGAGTAAAATACTCATTAGAAAAGCTCTCTGAAGTGGTTTCAGATCAGTCAGTCCTGTTTGAAATGCAATCAATAACATGGTTCCTCCTTCGGTCCAACCACGAAAAGTGTCATTATCATTCATGTACCCTCTCCATCCCTGCAGAAATATCTTGGTGCATGTAAGAATCAGATATGAAACATATGATATGGTAACACTCAGAGCTAGTAGGCTAATTGGTGTAGCGCAACATTCACCGACTACAGCTAAACCTATCATCATATAACCTTCTTTTAGTATGACACTAGTTTCAGCTTTAATTAGAACAAAGAGTTGTGAAGCAAACATATATATCCAAAATATCAAAAGCTGTATGCCAACATGTAGTGTGTTCCATGAGGCTAACAAAACTGGAATCCAGCCAAATTCTTTTACTGCCTCTGACAATTTTTGCAGCAAAATTCGAATAGTATCAAAGGTTTCATTAAGATTGTTGAAAACAGTTATTGCGAGTAGCAACAGTGTAAATATTGTTGAAAAATTATGCACATCTAAAATTATATCTGCTGGCAGGCCCATGATTTTGGCAACAACAGGAAGAACAAATGCCAGAAAAACAAACCTCGTCCAGTTTGTGATTTCCAGTAGATAACATATTAGGGCAGATGTTACGCATTGTGTCAGAAGATGAAGTGCAATTCGCTGTAATTCAGAGAAATCAGTAAAATATGTCTGAACTTCATCTTCCAGGTTTACTTCGGCGGTAACAAACAGGTGGGACATATACCAGTTAAACAGCACTAAACTAAAGTATACCAAATAAACGTACAGGTAAACCAAATTCTTCAGTGGTAGAGCTGCTAGGGTTATGGCAAAACACAAACCTGCAAAAATAACAAAAAATGTCTTTTTAAAATATTTTTCTATCAATAAACATAAAGATTCATTCACATGATAAGATTTCCATCCAATTTGACATACCAAGTATATTATCAATAGTGTTTAATTTTGAACCAGCTGTCAAAAACAGTGAGTTCTTTTTTGAGGTAGGTACATCATTTTCAATTAGTTGCATACTGTGAATTGACTTCAAGAGTTAAATCTAATACAGTTGATTTTTAAGGTTTAATGTTATGTTCATTTGTTACACCACTGTTGCATGTTAGGTGGATGACTAAGCACTCACAAACATGCTTAGCCCTGCCACATATTTTATGTGCCATATCCCAAGCCAGAAACGTGAAGTCCAGTGGATGTTGTTGTTTTTATATTTAAGTTATACTTGTTTTACATTTAAACTTAATTTGGCAGATTATTACAATTGAATGTCATCACACTTTCTTTTTTGGGGCCTATTACAACTTGGTTTTTGCTGTAGATCTTTGTCCATTAATGAATATTTTTAATTAAGAAAGAATAAGGACTGTATGCTAGAAAGACATGATTTACATCTTGTTTATAACAAATAGTCAAAAGCCAAGTTTAACTGGGTGTAAAGTGCTTTTGTTTATTTATATTCATCAGACATGTTAGGGGCCAACAATAAGAAGATCAGTCAAACTTACAAATTTCAAGTTACATTTATAGGCCAAATGGAATATACAAATCATGACGTAATGAACACTGATATGCGAAATATAAAGATAACAATCAGGGAATTTTACTTACTATGATGTACATGCTTTATTTATTAAGGGTGATCTTGAGCTTTTCATAAGGAGTGGAATTCTACCCTTGTTAAAGGCCTTGTGGAGACCTCTAGATTTGCAAATTCCCTAGGTTTTCTGGTAGTTGGAGTGCAGTCCCTTTGACATTTACCCGATATAATATCTTTTCATTTTTTGTGTCAGAGTTTGATCGGCACATGTATCCATGAGCACGGTGCCTTGGTGCCCGTTGTCGACAGATAATTGTGCTGGTGATAAGGACCAAGGTTTGCAGCCATTAGGTTTCAATGCATGTCTACATTGGGAATGAGGAGAATGCAGTGCTGAGATACCATAGAGTATTGTCCCTTTGTTTCTCTTACAGGTAGGCAAACCATGAAACAAGTTAACAAATTACAAAAGAGAACAGCGTTCCGAAATCCCCCGCCTATATGGCATAGTGAAACAAAAATTTTCTATACAAATTTTTGACACAGTAATATGTTTGATACTATAATGTGTTTGACACAATAATTTGTTTGACACAGTAATTTAGAGGAAGATAACAATAGAAATCCTCAAAAGTAAAAATTGTGTGTACTTCTATAAATGGGGCTCTTGGCACCTTTAATCTCATTTAACGTGATTAAGGGGCATAACTCCTACAAAAATATTAGACAAGGACTAATCTTCAAACTCATTTGAGGCATTATTGTGTCAAAGCTTCTGTATAAATTTTATCCAAATAGGATGAAAAATAATTTTGCTGGAGCACTAACAATGATTTTTTGACATTTTTCTAAGTGTTTAAGGGGCAAAACTCATACAAAACTATTTGACCAGTACTCATCTTCAAACTCCCTTAAGATATCATCGAGTTTAAGCTACTGATTAAATTTTATCAAAATTGGATGAGAAATAAACTTGCTAGAGCGCTTACAAGGAAAATGCACGGACGGACGCCCAGCATTACCATATATCATCCGCATCTGCATTGCAGTGGGGTATAATTAAATAGTGAAACATACATGAACTTTATGTAACAAGTTGATAAGGAACTGTGCAAATATATGATGAATGAATACAATATAAATTAATATATAATAAAAATACATCAAATCCTTACATGTACAATATATATTTTTACATATTAATACAATTAAAGTTTGAGATATACATATCTCTTATTTTGTTTATACCAATCAAAAGTGTACTGCTGATGAAAATTTGTTTGTTAAAAAAAAACAGCTTCTTCTAAAATGTAACCTTATACTGGCATATATCAAAAATGCCAAGCAATATTGGTAGCATGAAACAAGACGATAGTTTCCTTTTCTCTGATCAATATTAATATTCTTTTCAAATATCTACTGTAAACTTCTAAATGAGGAGTTCCAATGTAAAAATGATCTTATAAAACATTAATGTAACCAAATCCTCAGCAGACGTTCTTATCAAATTATGTATTAATATTTAGTTTGTAAAGGCCTGTCCTCAACATTTCTGATACCTGATTCACTAAAAAAACCCTTCATTTTAATATTAATTTAATAAAAATTGGAGAAAATCTTAAATTTATGATGTCATATTTATGTGAAACAACATAACTTCTTTATATCTTGAAAAATTAGTCAGTTTTAACTTCAAAACTCCAAGATTCCAAGAAGCCTGTAATGGCTCATCTGGCTCAAAGTTGTTTTGTAGAATTCTGGCCATTGTGGCAAAATCCAAAAAGTCCTATACTCAACTAATTTTTAGTGGCTTAGCTATTTCATACTTGACCTCTTTCAACATCTTATTACTAATAATGTCAGGACCGACTGCCTTGTTGGGATCTAATATACTAATAGCGTCTAAAACTTCTTGTTCTGATATTATAATACCTGTCAGTGTGTTTGGTCCTCGATCATCAAAATCTGGTAATGGAATATTCTCATCATGTAAATCTGATATAGAACAAAAATAATTGTTGAGGAGCTCACTTTTTTCTTGATTATCAAAAGCTGAAATATTGTCTTCTGGGGAAGTTCTCAAAGGGGGGAAATCACTGGACTGCCCTTCACCTTTTAACAGTTGTTTGATGACCTTCCAATACTGCCTGCTGTTACTTACCTTCAATTCAGATAACGACTCGTTAATACTAGAATAAAAATTTATTTTAGCAATCTTTTTCATGTTATTGACCTTATTCCGTCTATCTTTATACTTTCGTTCGTTCGCCAATGTCGGATTTTTAATGTATTTTCGACGTAATCTATCCCGTATTCTCAATTCTCTCCTGATCTCCGATGTCATCCATAACTTATCGTTAGGTCTAATAGTTACTGTATTAGTCGGGATGCACTCGTGTGCAATTTCCAAAAATTTATCAGTAAAACGTATACAAGACTCATCAATGTCGTGACAGTTTTCTATCAATTCTACCCAGTCAGTTGACGCAACACGTTCTCTAAAAAGCGAGTAGTTCCCGTGTTTGTACAACCAAACATTCCTAGTATAACCAGGGTTAGTTCTGTATCCACAATTTACTACTACATAAGTAGGGTTGTGATCACTAATCTGACGATCGATAGGGAAAGAGTTTGTCTCTGTACACTCAACAGAATCTGTAACTAAAATGGGGTCTAATAAGGTACTACTGGTATTACCAAACCTGGTTGGGATAACAATTTTGTTATGCAATCCATATATGTTGATAATATCTGATACTTCGTTGGGTATACTACTAAGAAAATCGATATTATAATCGCCCATGGATATAATCCTGCAAGACTGATCAGTTGCTAGACTCATCATATTACTATAATTGCCCCAGAAATTGGGTCCCGACTCCAACTGTGAACGATAAACAATATTTAACAGGATATTACCTATCTTTGTGGTAATATCAAACCACATAACCTCACATCCAGGAACTTGTAAATCTAATCTTGGTTTAATACTTACATTATTTTTATAATATACTATAATGCCTCCTCCGTAACAATTCCTGTCCATTCTAAAAGGGTTTACACTAAAACCCGGTAAAGTGATATCGCTATCATGAACATTCTGATCTAGATGAGTTTCTGTGAAACAAACAATATCAAAGTCTTCAACAATACTTACAATGTCCTCTATTTTGTTCCGCAAACTTCTAATATTTAGGTGCAAAATACTTAATGAGGTATCTAGAGTGTGGGTTGTGCTCCCTTGGACCGGTCCCGGATTTTCCTCAATATCCCCGGACAGCAATAGACACAATTTTATTAAACTCAATATTAACCCTGCATTAATGATATTGTTGGATATAAAGACAGTAAATTTAGAGATACAACAGCGAATATTGTATACTATAAAATACAAACATTCCGCTAGCATACAAGTCTGTTGAATTGTAAATTTTACTACAAGTGGACAAATCTTGTAATAAAAAACACCTATAGCCACCCTATGACTAATTGGATCATTACCCATTATCAAATACTACATTAAAAGTACATTTCATAAATTGGGTGGCTACCTGTATAAATACACGACTGATACAATCAAAACAGACGACAACAACTGACCATGCGAGATAAGTAAACAAAGACACGTGAAACACAAAGATTTTGCGAACACGTATTTGTGTACAAAAAGTAGGCTTATAAATGTATATACATAGGAATGTTACATATACCAAAATGACAACTGATCTAAGTACGGTCATCCTGTGTATACAAGAACGGAATATATTGTGAGGTTTTTACAGAATTACATTCTATACTATAAAGCCTGGGTTTTATTTACTTACTAACGGGACTACAAGAACAAAAGGTAAGTGCATTATATAGGTGCAATGTAAGAACTCTTGTAAAATATTAGTGGAAATTGGAAAAAGAATAAAAATCAGGGGAAAATGGTGATTTAAGGAATAAGATGGAAATATAAAATAATTTTATAAAAGGTGGAAAAAGGAACACTCTATTACTTGTCATTTATATTATTTATCATTTACTTGTCAACAATTTATATTACCATGATCTAGAGATCTAAGATTGCTTTACCATGTTCAAGTGATCCTAGTCTCTTGGTATATAGTAGCTAGTTGAATCTTAACCTGAGTACAGCCTAAACCACTATCATCTAATAGCCCAACCATCTATTTCATGTATGAGTAATCATGTGATGTTTTCACAATGAGTTTAGTTTACCATGTTTCAGTTGTCCTAAGACTCTTGGTAACAAATATGTAGTTGGACCTCAAAATATGTTCAGTCGAAACCCCTACCCATTTCATGGCCCTCATCCCAAGCAGAAAGATATATGCCAAAACTGAGACCAGAGAATTTAAAAGAAATATCTGCCCAGATTGTTATTATTAGTATTGTCAAGCCCAGTTGTTTTGTTACAGTTAACCTTTAGCTATTACTACTGAAATTTCATCTTTTTGAAACCTTTTTACTAAGCTCATTGAAACATTTTTTTTTTCCTTTTCCATATTATCAAGCATTTTCTCAAGCTTGAACAGTTGATTCCAAAATTTTTCCCTCACATTATTCAAACTCAGAAATGTGAAAGCCAATGTTTAACATAACCAAGCTTCTGCAATTCTGCTTCTGATCCTGTCTCAACTCATTCACCAGATTCCAATATTGCTTTGAATTATCCTGAGTCTTGTTGATAAAAGATCATTTAAAAGCTCTGAATTTAAACTTTCTCATCTTGTCAAATCCATGGTAAACTTTGTAATGGTGTCCTTTTATATGAGGATGTTTTGGAAACTTTGAGTAAATTTTACCATAATAAATCATATATACAAACACTATACCTGCCATGACAGGAGTCCATTCAACTCGTATTGTTCCATCCATCTGTGTACTGAGACGAGAAGGCATTTTATCTCCATTTTCAGCTGTAAAATATAAATAACTGATGTACCTAAAGTGATGAAAATCCAATAAAACTGTAAGAACATATTATTGTTTCATGTGTATGCCTGCATGTAGTATAACCACAGACAGTGAGAGATTCTATGTCAAAATAGGACAAGGTACAATAAGGCCTTTTTTAAGTTTGGCCTTAAAATTTGGTGTAAATTTCAGTGTTTCAAAAATAGTAAAATAAGGCTGAAACCATAGTAAGACATTACTAGTTCAGGAAAAACCCGTTTGTTGCATATTAAGACTGTTAACTGTATGTTGCACTTAAAACCTTAAAATATTATGATTTTAAATAATTGCCTGGATCAGTTTTTGCAGAGACATATATAGTTCTTTAGTATATATGTCTCTGGTTTTTGGTTAATAAAGCAATCAAAATTTATTTGGTTTTCATTTACAATGTCAAAATACACAAAATATTCCAAAATCAATTCAAAAATGAATGTGGGTCTTGCATGTGGTCTATGTTTTCAAGACCATAAACTACTTTTTTGTTGAATTTTATAATTTATTCAAAACTGGCAAAAATTAAGCTTTTAAAAACTATAAAGTTTTGTCAACTAACCAATATTGAATTTTCATTTAGGATTCATTTAGTATTCAAAAGAACATTGTTTGTTTATTTAAACAATCAAAACTTTAAAAATCTGGCGAAATTCAGGCATTTTGGTACCTTGTCCTTTCATGTAATTTAAGACATTAATTCTGTAAAATAACAGGATATAATGAAGAACTTTTTATTGCTGGTTTATTTTAAATGCTAAAATTCAAATGCTAATCTAAAAATTTATCAAACAAATAATAATTTTCATCACATAAATTATAACTATTCTGTCTTGAGAAATCTGGAAAAAAATCATTCTGGCCTGAAAAGAAAACTGCAAATTAATTCCTTACACAAAAACAATACATCTACCAGCTGTATGTTTCCTACACTAGGACCAAAAATTACTCATCAAGTTCATTAGTCAAGAAACATTTATAAATATCAATAAACATTTAGGTTACAAAGATGAAAGCAATGATCATACAAACAGGGATGTAACAAAGAAGATATATTCTTGTTATTCTAGACTACCCTTTTAGCTGAGATAACATCAAATCAGTATCTACTGTTCCCAATATACAAAAGTGCTCTAATGTCATATCTTACTGAAACCCCTTTCATGCGAAATATTCTGAAGTAAAATATAATTCATGTGAAAATTTCTCTTGAACAAAAATACTGTGCAATGTTTGGAATACATTGGACACTGAAACCATAAGAAATTGTACCACTTGAAGCAGCAATATATTCTAAGTGTAAAATTTTTACCCTTAACTTAGGAAATAAGAGGGATAACATCTCATTGAATTTGAGGTTGTAATGCAACTACAAACAAAAGACATACTGCGAGCTTAACTCATTGAAGATATCCCATCCCATTCAAACCAAACCATCTGGAGTTGTGGGACGTATTGTGAATACAAATAATACAAATAATGTACTGATCAATAAAAAACATAGAAAAGTTGAAAATGTGGTTTATTTTCTTCCTGTTTTACTTTACACACGGTACTTTTTCATTTGTAAACACTTCCGGTTTTGTAAATAACCAAAAAGCTAAGAGACGGTCCAAATCCATTATTAACTTTATCTTTCTTCACTTTTATAATGAGAAACTGACATTAGTGCTTGATAGTATTACTGTAATGTAATAATATTACCAGTGCTTGAAAATATTATTTTTATTGTTGATCATCTGTATACGATAAAAATCGAAACGTGTAATGGGTATGATGCGTCGAGGTGCTATTTTCTATATTTTTGCTAGACCAAGGGAGACATCTAAAACAAAAACATTTGCAAAATTCAAGGCATTCAAACACAATAATAATAAAACATAGAAATAAGGTTTCATCATTTATTATCTTAAATAATGTGAGTTCTTTCTTGACCATTTCCTTAATTTCCACATCCAAGACTTCAAGTGGCCAATTCCTTACCGACTTATAAGCAGGAGGATCATAAAAACCTCCGTTCTCAAGTTGAAAACTAACCCCCCCCCTTCCGACTTATGCTCGGATTGACTTTCATGCTAGTATATATGGTAAGTTATACAATCTTGTGTAGTGTTGGTGTGTGTGAACCATCAAGCCCTGATGTTCAATCTATTGTTATGTTGGTGTGAACCATCAATTCCTGATGCTCAATCAATTGTTATGTTGGTGTGAACCATTAAGCCCTGATGTTCAATCTATTGTTATGTTGGTATGAACCATCAATCCCTGATGTTCAATCTATTATGTTGGTGTGAACCATCAGGCCCTGATCTTCAATCTAGTGTAATGTTGGTGTGAACCATCAGGCCCTAGTGTCCAATCTAGTGTAATGTTTGTGTGAACTATAAGGTCCTATGTTCAACTAGTGTTATGTTGATTTGAACTATCAGGCCCTGATGTTCAATCTAGTGTTATGTTGTTATGAACCATCAGGCCTAGTATCACAACAGTGAGAATTAAAAATCATAGTCATAAAACATAACAAATCTTTCCATCGACTTACGCAAAATGAAGAATAAACATTTTACAATATTTTCCGACACCTTAAACATGCAAAATAAGATGTAACACCATTTTCAACCTATTATAACAACATCTAGATAGCTTGGATCCATATAGGACAGTAGAGACTGCAACATTATCCACTGTGGTTGGTGAATCATCATCCAATGTGTCTCCATTGTGACAGTTACCGGATCTTTATAGGTATGAGTTGCCAGTGGATTCTTATCCAAAACATCAATGGTAAAAGGGGATCCTAAAAAAAGTCAATAATAAATACTTAAACACATTAATATCTGAATTGTATTTTAAGAATAAAAGATTTTTTTCAGCTGTTTGATGGTTAGTCTTATCCATCTACAATTAACTATAAATGCAATGTTCAATGATTAAATACAAATACTGGACAAAGGCTGTTATATACTCACCATCAGAATTTCATACATGTGATATTTCCCGGACTGTGCAAGTCAGTTATATGTGTGTAAAAACACTATGACATACTGTAATACATAAACTTTAAAGGACGAGAGTCGTTAAGGCCCATTTTTGGCCCAAGAATTTGGTGAAAAAATGAAAATTGGCTAATATCTATTATTTTATATTTTTTGTATTGAATAATGTCTATAAAAAGAAAATCCAGCAGAATTTTTAGTTTAATTAGTTCTACAATGGTCACATG
>JARWCS010000002.1:4610694-4626250 GCA_034783895.1 Geukensia demissa
TTGTTGGCCATGGTCTTGTCTGTCTTCCGACTTAACGATTTTTGTCTGCCCCTTTGGTATCTTCGAATTCCTTTTAATCAACATCGGTAAACTTGTTTTTTTATAGATCTCTCCTGTTATAGCGATCGAAATCTTCGTACGTTTAAATGTAAAGTAAAGTGGATTATGTAGAACTGGAAAATCATCCACTCGTGTAAGATTTTTTTTAATTTCCATGATCTTCAATATACATCTGTTTAGGATACTAATACTGTAGGATAGCATCTTCTCAGAATGGCGAGAATCCGTTTTATAAAGATCAAAGCTTCTACGACAGATGTTGCGTAGAGAGTACTTACTCTCTTACCCCCTACCCCGAGCCCCTGGCCCTCCTCCTGTGTTGGAGTCTGAACTTTATTCTTTTGTGACTTTTTGTGCGTGCTTTGTCTGTTTGTTTCGAGTTTGTAAGTGACTGTGAGTTTTGGATATTTCGCATAAGTTTTCTACGGATGCAATATCAATAACAGAAAGAAATTTTCAATTACAAAAAATGTTTAGAAAAATCGTTGTTCATGCACAGCTCTTTAAAGGTCCCATCACCAGTCGTATCATTCGGTCACATCACAATCAAGAGGGAATTCCTAGCAGCGATAAATATTTTAATATAGAAGGAATAAAATAATATATATAATGAGAGAGAGGTGACAATTTCGTGACTGGAAATGAAAATTTTTGTCCTAGAAACCACGAATTTGCCAGGTAATGCATTACTACATGACGGGGAACACTAGTGGAGCTATTGCTTACCCTTCCGGAGCAACTGAACTCACCCTAGTCATTGTAGGGTTCGTGTTACTCTAGCTTAAGTTTTCAGTGTACTGTTTGTCTTGCGTTTCATTTTTTGTTGTCTGTCTTCTGATTTAACGAATTATGAGTGCCTCTTTGGTATCTTCGAATTGTTTTTTCATAATCATTTGTAAACAAATGCTGAAATGCCCATGCATTCTCCAAAGAGCATCTATAAATTTAATGTTTAACACCGGACCATCGGATGACATTGTAACATGACTGTGCTTTGAATTTGAGAAGTAAGTAGATTGTTATATAGAAAAGACAAACATTTTCTATTGGCACTACATTTTAATTCAAAATAATACAATAACAAAAATTTATATATAACAACTTCGTCATGAATTTATTTTCAACAATATATAACGTTCACAAAAAAAACAGCATCGTGTGAACAAATGAATACGTCCCAAAATGACAGTAGGATTCAGTAATGTAATATAGCAATGGAATGTGTTCAATGCTTATGTGCTGAACAGTTTCTTAAAAATGTAGAGGGAGTAGTGGTATTCGTCTTCTCTTATATTTTTTTTCAAGCTTTAGTGTAAATGCGGAGTTGTATCCTTGACCGCTACACCATTTCTCTCGTTCATATAAAAACGATGTGCATCCAAAAAATTATAAATTTTTCAGCACAAATTTGTAAAAAATATTTATGCGTGTTTTGGATATATAATTTGGCAAATTATAGACAAAATATGTAATAATTCAAGAAAATAGTCAGGTTAAAATGGATGGACGTTTGAATTACGCTATAAACACCTAAAATGCACTGTATTGTGATCGGAGGGGCAAAAAGTCCCAAAAGGGATCAAGCATTTATAAAGGGTTGTGCTTATTTTAACTTTATTACGTCTAAAATTGTTTTTGACGGAATAACAATCTATTTTTCTGATCAACATTTAAAAAATATTAATTTCCTTTTTTTAAATATTGTTTTCTTTTATACCAAATTCGGTTCAATCGGCTCCAAAATATAAATGCTTGTTCCCCTATATGTTTGATGATAAACACCTCTTATGCCCTTTATGAAAGCAATTTCATGAATAACAACAATAAACAAAAACAATACCAAATAAAGCAAATAATAAAATGAATAAGTCAACAGAAAATTATAAAATTGATTTTATGAATAAAAACCTTTCCAGCTCTGAATTTGTGTATAACGAAACAAAATATCGTAATGTTATACATAGATTGAATATGTGAATGAACTTGCAAGTAGGCATCAACTCATCATTTGCTGTTGACATGATTAGCACGTCACGTGCTAGCCTCCTTTGTTGGTGATGGCGACACACTGTCCATATTTGCTGAATGTTCTTTTGCTTTTAATCGCAATTTGTCAATACTTGATCTGCGCATGTCTAATGATTCTGCTTCATACGGAAGGCGAGCTCCTGGCTGTGATGTAGATAACCGCTGAACACCACCTCCCAAAAATATTCCGGGAACTCCAAATGCATTTGGATTCATTGCTGCATGATGTGCAAACAGACCTCCGAATGGAACTTTTCCTTGCATGTAATATGCTGCTAAATTTAGATTGCCTTGGTGTATGGCCATCATTGGATTGACACCTGTGAGGTGTGACATACGATTTGACCAAAATAGTTCCGGTGATGTTGGATATCCTAAACCAAGCTGTCCACCTGGAAGGTCTCCGTAACTATTTGTTTCGGCTTGCAAGAAGTTTGGACTTTCTCTGCCCAAGGCTTTTTCCCTCTTCCTCCATTTTGCTCTTCTGTTTTGGAACCATACCTTAAAAGGAAAAAACTTAGTATTAAAAGTTTTGTAAAGAAAGTCTGATACAGTTAATATTTTGAAATTACTCCAACAAGTACAAAAGCATATATCAAAATAAACCGCGACCAGAAATATTAAAAAACGAAATGACGCAGTCAACAGGGAACTACCCGTAACAATTTGGCCCATCTGGTTTCATGCACGGCGAAAAGCCAATAAAAACATTCATGAGCACTTTCGTTCAGACAAAATTATATGCGGCGGAATCTTCAAAATGGAACTTTGAAATATAATTTCATATTTCAAAACATGTCGCCATTGAATGTTGTGTTCGAAGACTAATTTACTTGTACTGTTTCATTTGGAATGGTCTTAAAGTCTTAAAATTGAAGCTTTATTACTTTTTGATCAAATTTCGCAGTTGATTTCATACTGTAAATGAAATGGAAAACCGTCAATACATCAATGGGAAGTAGACAATTTATTTCAAATTATTTCAGTAATAGACAAAACGTAAAATATGATTGAAAACAAACAGTCCGTGATAATTTTATCACAATTTTATTGATCAAATGATCTTTCTAACTCTTAGGAAACTTACTTACGCTGAAAATCTACAGTTAAAAAGATATAGCCATAATTATTTCAAAAATTGAATCATGTCTTCTATTTCTTTTGCTCATTGCCGAAAACAATCTTGTCTTTTCATTTACTTTGAATTGTTCAGTGAAGCACTCAAGTGAACACTGAAACGTCATTTCATATCAAACCAGTTAATATCTTGTATTTACACATTTCGTTGCCAAAGAGCATTTATTTATTAGGAAACATTTGATTTTAGGCTAAATTTGCCACTTGATAGAAAATAATTTCCTCCTAAGTAACTTTTTGATCAAGAAATTGTTTTTATTCCGAAAATTACAAACCGGAGGGCCATACTTGAAACAATTTGTGATAGAAGATAACTAATATCTTCTTTATTGAAAAGTGCAAACAGCGTTGCAATTGTAATTAAATCTTGTGGCTGATGGCAAACATATATCCCTTTCTTTAAAGTTTAATAATGTTCATTTTCTAGACCTCTTTACGGATAATGTACAAATTTATTTGTTTATAGAGCCTTTATTGAAAGCTGGAGGGGTAATTCTTTCAAGTGTTAAACAGACTACTTTGTTTGAGCAGAAAATAATGAAACTTCTATTTAGCAATTTTCCGTTCGATTAAAAACTCTTATTAAGTCAGTTTTGTTCTGCGAATTCAAACGGTCGCGACGAACGAACAGAATTGAACCTATGGCATGCCTTTTTCATTTTTCTACATTTGATTCAACATTGCATCTCTCTTAAGTCATATAAATGTTATAAATTTACTCTAATTACGAATGAAGAAAGTCATTATAACAATCAGACTTGTGTCTACTGTCCTCGGTGTCTGTTCATCTTCGCCCCTGTCTTTTAAAGAACTATATAATTTTCTTTCTTTCAAATAAACTTTACTGGCGGCGATTTAATGGGTATCTTATGATACATATTTTAAAACCCATTTATTAAGTCAAATAGTGCCTATTAATGGATTTAAATAATAAAGGGATACAAAATTGTGATATTTTATTTCTAACAATTAACAAGAAACTTATTCTATATTTTTTCAATAAAGAAGTGTTATTATAGTTTTACCGTATAAATGAGGTATTTTCTGAGGCAAATAAGATATTAACGATAGTTTGTTAAGGAGCCTTTAATGGCCCTTGTGTATGTAACGAGTGTTTAACAATGCATCTGGTGCAACAAGACACAAATTACAGGCTTAGCTGTCGTTATTAAAATACTTTAATTATGAGAAATAATTACTTTCACATGTTATTTGAAAAATTCTATTTTTCTGCACATACTATAATGCATTCTGATACTTAAGTTCAATGTATATTTATAAATAGAAAATAAATAGATAAGTTTTATTATTTAACTAATATTTCCCGTTTTTATTATTTAACTTGTAAAGAAAGCGATACTTCGTTCACCTGCTTGTGGAATTTGAAGTGTTAATGATATTTGATATTCTATGAAATTACGTACAGTCATGTACAAACTGTAATATCGAAAATTCCTGATGTCACACAGGTATACGTGATGATATGTAGTTTATATAAGTATACATGCAGAAAGCTATTGACTTTTATGCTGACATTATGAGAAGTGTTGATAAATTTCGTAATAAAATGTGAAAGAAGCCAGCATAACCTTATTACTGCTTCCACGTGATTCATTTTCACGTTGCCGGATTTCCGGGATTTTTTCTATGAAAATATTGTCTGATGTGACGTAATGGGTAGATGTTCCTAGAAAAGTATGTCCGTTATCAGGTTGGCATATTTTAGCACCAACCAGCTGTAAAAATAAATATCTTGTGAATGATTTCCCTATTATTATGAGGGAATAAATTTTTATTTTTTACAATGAAACGCGGACAAATTAATTGCTCAGTTCGTTTCTTGGTGGGGAGGAAAATTATTTTTGGAATAGATCCAGGGTTTAAAAAATATTACTCTCTGCATTATATTAGTTCATTTTGCAACTGAAAGTCAGGAAGTAAAATAAGGGCAGACAACGCCAGTTAATAGCAAATCAGTTACGGTTAATGACACTACGCTTCGGATTTGTGAAATTTTGACATGTTGAGAATACTATAAATATCTTCTAATTAGTAGGTTTTGGATTTTTGACATCCAGTCGTCTCTTTAAGACAGATTTCTTTACAAAAGTCATTTTCTCAGCAAGCGATAAATCGCTTTTACAACACTAGAAATGGAAAAATACCAAATGCTCACCGGGATCCATCCAATCACGAATTAACCACGTAACATAAACATTTGTAGAAATTAAGACCGACAAATTTATTAAAAGAGAAGCATTAATACCTATTAAATTAAAGAAAACTTGTGAAACTTCTAGCTGTGATCACTGGTTTCACAAGAGAACTACAATATAATATTCTTTAGTAAATCTGTCTTTGTACACACGCTGAGTCCGTTCGCGCTACTTTAATCCAATACGAGAAACAAGGTATTTAATGTTAATAGCGGTTAATTATATGTTTCATAATCCACTTGTTGTTGGTTTCAGTTCTGAAGCATCTGATTACCCCATGGCTCGCTTATTAAATCTTCATCTCTTAAGTCGGGAAGATAAGAGCATTAATTCGTCGTGTCAGACAATAAGATGATTAATTTAATAATGCTGTGTGATTTTTGAATAACATGCATCAATATTATGATGGTCTCTGAACGCTTACGTATAATGGTTAACAATGATTGTGCAATTGCTTTTTTATCGTTCAATTTTATGTAATGTAGTCTTTGGCTTTTGCTGTTTACATGGCTTATTTCTTTAATATGCTCCACAATATTGCCAATTTAACTTTACCTCTTAATGTTATTATACCAGAACACGCGCAGTGAAAATTTTTACTTTACCCAGTTCATCCCTTAATTCCATCATTTTCTACGTTAATTCTATTTCAGCGATTTGTCCTCTGATATCGACTAGACGTCACACTGTATCATATTGTTGTTCTGTGATATGATAATTTATTAATTATTACTATGTTATTAGCTTAAAAACCGGTAATGTGTCAAACAATACAAATAATCAAACTCGGCAAATACGAACTTCCGGTCTGTTTTGGTCGTGTTTTCTCGTATTGGCCGACATCCGGGAATAATATTCAAAACAAAGCCATATGAGCGGGACTCGGTTGTAAATTGTAAATCATTAAAACTGTGATCATTTATTAAACTTGTCTCATAACGTTTTATCTAAAATTAAGCCAAAATTTGCTACAAGTTACCTTTCATGATACACGTTCTCCGATCTTAAATCATATTCACATGAGTTAAGATCTTAAATAATACGGTTGAATTTAGCAAAGCTGAAACTATAAATGAAAGTTTCATTCTACGAAATGTGTGATGGTCAAAGTTAATAAATAAAGATATCATTATGAAGAATAAACATATTAACTGAGTTATTGGTCTTCAGCCTGCTGCATTGGCTTCGCCTCGGACTGATACAATGTAACTAAACGATACGGAAATTGTAAATAAATAATATCATAGTATTGATTGATGGTTGATTAAAACCCAACTTTTTTTCGTGTGGCTACGAGACGGATTTACCATCGTTCTAACAAGGAATGAACAAGGATCATCCGGCTCATATTGTTTCTTGAATTTAATTTTAAAAGGAAAACGACAAAAAGTTTTGTGCTGAGAAATAAAGCCAGTTCTGTCATACCTGTATTGTCCTTAATATCATTAAACTGCAAAGTCCGAAATTTCATGCAGCATTTTAATTACATTTTTTAAAGGTACTGACCGAAATCTACGATCGAGAACTTTTTTGACATTGAATGCAAAGAAAAACAGGCGGATGGAAATTTTTAAAAAATATTTTTCATTTCCACATTATTTCATTTATTTTATTATTATTTTATTATTTCATTTAATATAAAAGGCATATAACAACAAACCATTGGTTGTATACATCTATAAAAACTTTGAAGAAGCTTCAGTGTTGATCAACACTGAAAACAATCAATTGCAGCGCTTTATTTATGCTTAACCATGTATAAGGATGCATTATAAAGTGTTTATTTATTTTAGTCGTGCAATAAGCTATGCTTGTGCATATAGTAGTACACCAAAGCGAAAAAAAAACTTTTGTCCAACGAAACCTGGATCATGCGAAACCTTCCTTTTTGCTTTACTGTTCGATAGTTCTGTTATTTCAACTCTATTTTATGTCCATATCTTTGACTGGAAGTATATGTAGGATACTCGTTTGGATATGTGTATATAAAAATTAACAGAAATATTAATATCACTTGTTTTGTAATATTTGCTGATACGACATTTAAATGTGTTAAAAATTTGACATTTTAACACCTTTTTGTGTATTTTAATCAAATCTGTTTGTTCTTCTGTTAATTTGTCTTTCATTGGGCAGTGTTATCCGCTTTTACTAGAAACCACATGTTCGGCCATAATCAGAAAGTCAAATCCAGTCGGCTTAAAACCAGCAACTTGTAACAAACAAGCGTGTCAAAATAAATAAACAATCGAATTAGTTAATGTGACATGTAAACAAAACCATGCCAATTAAAATCCAATTGCCATCATTAGCTATAATCAAAGGATATACAACAAGTTTTTATTTTGGAAATATTAATAATTTAAACTTTGGACTTGATTAAATTTGAAAGATTCAAACTTCAATAAAACCGCAATATTTGGATTAATAATTGAATTTTAAACTCAGATATATCCTTTTTCTACCAGACACCAGGCATATTTGTATATTTTATTAACGATACAAAATTGTAAAACAAACCAACCAAAGTCGTTAAGATATCACTGACCTTTATTTGAAAATTTGTTTTTTGTGCATATTTTGAAATTAAAACCAGAGCAACCCATTGATGAATAATGACTGCAGTGTTTTGCAATAGGTAATGCAAAAACTTTTTACGGGGTAGTTCCTTTTGTTATGTACAGAAAACAGCAATAAAAACAAAAACATCCCCGAAGTTACTCTGTTACAATAATGTGTATTTTCTTTGCATTACCGCTAACATATTAGTCTGTTAGGTATATAACAACTTATATCTAAATTATCGAATTAATTCATCACTTTAAATTTTATTGGTAAAATCAAAATCTCAAAACAAATGTTAAATGTGAACCACTGTTTTTGGTAAGGATTTGATACTTTTAAAAATAGTCTACAGATTTGTAAATTCTCTCTGTTTTTCTTGTGGTTGGAGTGCAGTCTCTCTGACATTTACCCCATATATTTTCAATTTCATACGTGTACATTTAGAAGTATACTCTGAGTTTATATTTTGATTAGAGCGAGTCATAGTATACTTTCTAAAGGGCAACACCTGAATTTAACTTAACATTAAGTATAATCATTATGAACACCTCTGCAGTTTGGGGGATCTGGGAAGTATCTACATTTAGATTTGTGTTTTTAATTTTTTTTCCAAGAACTTAGTTTGCCAATAAGAAGTAAAATTTCTTGATAATAAATTAAGATATAATTTATTTCGATTTTAATTCAATGAATTTTTAAAACAAATATATGTCTTTTTTGTTCTTTTAATTTTTTTTTTTTTTTTTTTGTTATACAGAAATATCATACAATGTGAGGAAAGGGGTGGGGTAAATCCACATTCAAAACTGAAAAATCAATTAAATTACACAAAAAGGCAACAAAACACAACGTACCTGAACTCTAGCTTCACTGAGGTCAAGTCTCATTGCAAGCTCTTCTCTGGTGAACACATCGGGATACTGTGTCTTCTCAAATGCCCTTTCTAGTTGATGTAGTTGATATGTTGTAAATGTAGTCCTGCTTCTTCTGATCTTTCTAGGTTTAGAACTGTACCCTCTTTCATCATCACCTTTGTCCGAACTTTTGTCGAAATCGTCTGTAATCTCGATATCATCGTTTTCGTTTTCATAATCTGAATTTAAGTGTTCTGCGGAATCGTTGAGTTTTTCTGGACTTGATTCTGAATTTCCATCTGACGACCCGCTTGAAACATTGAAGTTTGTTCTATCTGAACACGAGATAGGACTTTGTAAACTACGGCAAATGACTGATGCTGAAAGAAACATAACACTTCATTATATTGCAGACTGTTTGAATAAATATTCCAAATTGTATTTAAAAAGACATTACAAATCATATATTACTTTATTCGATGTTAGAATAACGACGAGTCTTAATATATGGTACTGTCGTTATCACAAATACTTATATATTTATAATTATAAATTATTAACATTACCAAAATTCTGTATTATTTTTACAACAAACATAATCTTTACTGTGTACTTTTTACAAATAAAACAAAAAATTAATATCTATATTCATTTTTTTTAGATCATAAAAAAACACAATTTAATACTTACATTCTTCAAGTTTCTTCAGAGAACTGAGAAGTGATTCCTTCGTAGGCTCATTATTTCCCAAAATACTGTCCACACTGAAAGATTTGGTATTCTTTTGAAATGTTTTAGTGCCACTTGGACTTGGACTTTTATCCATATTTAAAATTCTCTGGTTCTTAAATCTTCTTTTTCAAATATTGGTCGGATCAGTTTATAAGAATCTTTTGCGTCTTCTTAGATGTTGAAAATTATGAAAAATGATCTGAAATCTAGAAATAATGTATGTATTCAATTCTTCACACATTTACAATGAGACTTAGTAAAACTAATTATCACTTATTTTGTAAATCTTGAAATTGATTCGCCAGGTTTTTAGTGATCAATTATGATCCAATTGAAACATGACTTAAGCGTTTGACTGGTCTCTGATTGGTTATTTTCAATATATCTGGTTTATACAGTCGAGTGTCTGGGCGGAGATTTAGCTTCGAAATAATTAGTATTTCTTTTCAGGTGATCTTGTTCACGTTTGAAGTGGTTTGAAAATCACATTTTATACAAAGTCCTTTTTAAAAACTGAGTTAGAGATTGGCTTCGAAGATCAATAATTTTATACAAACGTTACACCGAATAAAATTTCAACGATTTATTTTGAAATGAGGTGTGTAAAAAAGTAAGTCAATGTTCTTAATTAATATCACTGAATTCCAACTGGCTAAGAGATTCTTTTCACTGTAGCCTTAAAAATTATTTGTTTTGATTCGATTTTTGTCAGGAATTTTTTCTATTGTCTTTAAAAGGAGCGGAAAGAATCCGATGACTGCTTGATTTGCTACATTTAAAAAAGTCAAGTCAAATAAACTTACTTTAAAACATGTCATATTTTCTATTAGAAATTAAGTTAAATGTGATTTTATATCTTATTTCATCTTCAACTTTTGTATCTTCGAAATTTTACAATATATAATTATAGCATTTCTCCAAACTTTACTGTCAAACGGTAAAGCAAAACATTTATGTAACAATTATGCAACCATTTGAATAAATAACTGTCATTATCTAACTTTAAAAAAATAGAAACATAATAAATTTATAGATTTTGTTGGAACCTTCATTGAATGCTTACTATTGCATTACTAAAAAGATTCTGAACTAACAATGTGCAGCACTTCGTGTCATGCACGGGGTCATAAATAAAATAATCTAAACACGTAATGTTTTTATGGTAAAGTCCAAGCATTATTACTACACCATGAGAGGAAATAATTCCTTAACGAGATATTGTCTCTTTATTCCGTATTATCCTCATTGGACAATGATGGCATTATGAAGAAAATCTTTTAATGGATTTATTCCAAAGATTGTTTAACATATGGAGAAAATCTAAGGTGTGGTCTCTGATTAGGTTTACAAATGGATAACAAAGAAAGGTCAGGGAATTGCGAAAGTTTTGGAACACATATTGAAGTCGAGTAAGAGAATCATTCGTCTTTTCCTTTCAACGGACGAAGAAAACAGAGAAAAAAAGCTATCGAAACTAAAAGACTTCACTGTTACTCAAGCTTAGTTTAACTTTGTTTAATAAGAGTAGTCAGTTCGCTTTATTGGCAAGAAACACATAAGCCTGGTTGATATTGACAAATTTTAATAAGATCTGGATTTTATGTGAAATTGTTTTCAATTCAATTTGATTAAGAAGTTGGACTTTCAAGTTTGATTAAGGATTTTTGAAACACCATGCTGCTCAAGATTTTGTTTTACAGTAGTGATGGTTTCTGTTTTTGTTTTGTATTATAGTGGCTGTGAACCTGAGAATAAAAACAATTATATTTTACATACTTCTACTCTTAAGCGATATACGCAAGTAGAATATTGTACATAGCCTGTCCCCAAAGTTTCCTCTTTCTTTACCGAAATGGACAGAAAATTTTCATTGTCTGTATAAACGTGGCCATTTGTTTGGGTTGGGCTATTTTCTCGCTATTTGTTTCAGTTACAACAACAAATTTTAATTGTGAAATATTTTGCTAATAATTGTTTCAACTATCCCCTGAGGTTTATATTACATAAATCAATAAAAGTTTACTCTAAAATGCCTAAAAATAGAATATTTTTATAATATATCTTGCTTGTTTGAAGCAATTTTGATACATTTTCACTAATTTTAAATGTTTTATCAAAAAATTTAATTGTGAAAGAGTTTTAAAACCAAAACGGTACAAAAAAAGGAAGCATGGATGTGAATGTTTTCAACTTTTGCATGAAATGTGTGAAAATACAAAAAATACATATGTGACAAAAGCATTCAAAATTTTTTATATTCCCAGCTATATAATTTGAACATTTTCAAATTTTAAACTTCTCAATTCGTATACAATTATTCGCAATTTTTTACAAACATTTGATTGACCCTGGAATTCCAATTATAAAAGGGGAACCGGCCTTACCCCTTTATCCAGCCAATTGATCTGTTATAGGAATTAGGGGGAAATACTTGAAAAAAAAATAAATAAAACGACGTGATAAAATTTTATCGTTTAGCAAGTAAACTAAAGTAAGTTTAAAATAATTTGCTGTTGTAATTTTATAGGCAGAATTTTATATTATATAAACTATTATAACAGCAATATAGTACATGATTACTTTTCAATTAGAGCTTTGTGATGAGTACTGCAACATGATACAAATCCCTTTACTTATATTATATCCTCTTAATGTATGTGGTTAAAAGTTCTTTTTCTGATATTATATAAATTCAGAATCAATAACCGTGAAAATAAGTCATATTTCCGTGACATTCTGCTTATGAAGATGACCATGATACGATTAGGAATCTACACCAAATTGACAAAATTGATGAAATCGTATCGCTTTACTGGCTTTTGATTCTATATTAAGCTTTTTATTATATCAAGGGGTAAAATCAATCATAATAATATCATAATTCGAGATATTGTGGTTTTTCTGTCTTAAAGATTTTATTTTAGATTTTAAAATAATTAGTTTCTAAATATTACGTTAAACTATTAATACTGTTAAAACAATATTTTATTTGGACAGTTGTTTTGTATAATTATAATTTTGTTTGGTCATTTCTTGTAACTATGGAAATTTTATTTAAGTAAGAATGGCATTTAAATGGTAAAATTGGAAATTCTGGGAACGACAGAATTCGTCATAGATCTTTGACACTAACTAATATATTGTTATGTGACAGTCTCTACACAGTATACCACAAACTGAGAACACATTGATTAATAATTTGATTATTGGGAATATTAACCTTTAATTAACTATGTCTTATTTAGATATACGAGAGTATTGATTTGGATTTATTCTTCCTGATCCGAGTTAATGATTTGTTTGGTTTAATTATTGGTTTCATGCCTTAATCCGACATTTGTTATCTACACTATATTTTGTAAATTCCTGCTTTTTATAAATCTGGTTTGTCGTTTTGTTATCTGGATCAAACTTCCTGTATCACAGATAAAAAAGCAATATAATCAGTTTTGTATAAATAAATGAAAAATAAATATAAGGATTTTATGCAACAGTACTTACATTGTTGTTCCATAATCACTTTTATTACAAATTAATATTAATTCAAAAATTGTCATCTGATTGCATTGTAATAGAATTTTGGTAAAAAAACAACAGTTTAAAAATTAGAATTATTTAATTTTTTGTTTTGTTACGAAAAATTTATTTATGTTTTCTGTTGATAACAAACAGCTGACACCGAATCTGCCTATTTTTCGACTTTTAAATTTTCTAACTAACTGAAATTGCGATTTCTGATTTCCAAAATTTGAAAAACCGAATGCCATCTAGGCAACGTGCCCCATTACCTAGCAAGAAACCAAGTTGCCTTTTTTTTTTACAAAAAATGCGAAATCAGTAGCCCCACTGAAGAAAACAACATACTTACTTGAAAAATAGCAAACTTATCCATGCAATTATATATGTTTTATATGTTTTTAAGAAAATTAGTTCGATATATTAAAATACCAGCACTGACTTGTAAAATTTTCATAAACAAATTAAAGTTATTTACTAATACTGAGAAAACATCGTTTGTATTAATCAGTTTGGATCCATTTTCACAAAGTTTCCCAGTTTAATCAAAATTTAAAGACAAGGGACCTTCACAACTAAAACAACACGACTGTTGATGTATAGACTACGAGCACCTATGTCATTTCATTTAAAAGGAGTATGGGTGTTTCCAAATTTTGAAGAGTTGGATAAAGGGAAGACACTGTAAAGATTCCTTTTTGTTCCCAAAATTTGATTGACTCCAAAACTCCCTAATACATCTAAAATTAAATGTAAGCTATAAACAGTTTTGAAAATTGTAAAATTTTATAATTTATAATGATGGAACAAAATTAATGCCGTCAAAGAAGGCCAGTTCGGTTTCTCCGCCTGCAGGACAAATCCCTGCTAAAGGGGTGGGATTTATGACTACTCGACCACCCCGAAAGTAGCCGGGTAGGGAAATAGGCTATTCGGTTTCTCCGCCAGGGATTGAACTCCTCCTAAAGAAGCGTCCTTTGATAGGTCGAGATGTATAAATTCTAACCGACGTCTTTCAGAGCTGACGTTTATAAAGCAGTCGGTTCCGTGTTGGGAGAATGCCACGCTTTCAGCATATAAAAGACCACTTTGAAACAACTCGTAATGAGTGGTCGTCGGTGGCCAGTTGCTTAGACTGGATTTACCGAACATAACAGGGCGATCCTGGTTTGGCTTCTTGTGGCAGGAAAATTCAATGGCCCTGATCCTCAGCCCACCCCTTTTATGATTTGCTATTTGATAACTTGTTCTCGTTCTGAATATGCATAAAATATTTGCCACTGGACGCTAAGCGACAATCAGTCAATTAATCAATCAATCAATCAATCAAATAAGACCATAATTCACTGCACATTCCCACTGGCGTGTGTATAAAATAAAAAAGTAAATTCTGGTATAATTTCTCCAAATTAGCAAACATTGATGTTAAAAGTGTCATTTCTTAGTATTTTTCTGTTAAATTTAGATATTCTTTTACCTATTTTATACTAAAAATCTATTTTAGTATATAGCATACCAAAATTCACCATCTTTATTCAACGTTGGAAAACTTGAATTTTTTAGGCTATTTATTATTGTTGTAAAAATGATATATAATATTTAATTTATCCATTTTTTTGTTGAACAAAAAATGAAAACGCTTTAAGGGGAATATTTTATAACAATGAATGCACCATGATTTTGGACATTTTGTTTTGTATACCAGATAAACAAGAAAGCCGATCTGCATTTTTGGTTTCTTTTTTCTGAAACCATGTTATAGAGGTTATCTTATATAATTTTTATTGCAAAATTATATCTGTTGGTTTTCTTTCTATCTATTCTAGAGGTGTGTATTTTCCATGTATATAGGTGATATTGTAAAATTGGTGTATATTGTAAAATAAACTGATTTTGTACCAACCGAAACTCGAAAACAAGGACGTACGTTTACATACTATATTTCGGCATATTATCATCAATATCAATGTTTATGTATTTATAGTACTTCATACAGGGACACATTATTTGAGTGGAAATAAAACAAACCTTAAAGTTATTTAGTTTATCATGTAACTGGTTTTCTCATAGATATTCCCAGTAGGAAATGATGTCATGTCACGAAACAAGGTTCCGACTACTTTTGGCCTTTCACCGAGTAGTTGTTATAAAAATAGTCAATTACGTACAGTTGTTATTGAATCGAACCTGCAGATCGGTTTCCATTTAATGTTCATCAGATCAGAAAGAGGTTAAAACAAAAGAAAATGAGAAAGACAGAAATTTGAAATCTAAATATCAAAATTGCTCGATAAACCAATTGCTAAATCCATGTAATGATTCATGCAAATGGTAAGTATATCATGAATTTCCAGAAAACTGAATTTCACAATCACCCTGGTTTTTGTAGGGTTCGTGTTACTCCAGCTTTAGTTTTCAGTGTAGTGTTGTGTTTTCTATGTTTGTCTT
>JARWCS010000002.1:4626350-4640892 GCA_034783895.1 Geukensia demissa
TACATGCAAATATGACGTAACTGACACGAGCACCGGAAGCTGCCTGCCTAACATTTCGTCATAATGACATGAAAAAGCCGGAACCAGTCGACGGAATAGAAATAATTCGAAACAACCGTATTGTAAACACTCCCTCAACAACACTTTAAACGTAAACTGCCAATATGCTGAAAATGAAGCTCAGAAGAGAAACTCTCAATTGCACAAAACTGTGGTTTTCAGTATATTATAACATAAAATGGACGAAAGAAATATTGAAACGGTTTCGAATACGTACAAAACTATTTTATGCTACAAACCCACAGAGAAAATATCCCTATAGGTATATTCTTTTATTTTTTTATTGGAAGGCAAAATTATCATTTTAGTTAAAAAAATCAGAAAAGATTACGACAAGGTTCTACGTTTATATTTTATAAAAAGACTTGAAAAAAAGGTTTGTCATCATTATGTGTAAAAAGTATTATATTGAAAGTAATCGTTTATAGGACAACAGAATGATATTGAAGAGATTTTTTATTTCATTTAAAGATGTCCAAAATATTTAAGCTAACGAAGACAGTACATGACACCAGACTATTTTATTATAGCATCGGTATTTATTATCTACTGTAAAATGTTTTAAGGAATTATCTAATTCAGGGAAGTATATGAAACTTGCCAACGATATTTCATTTTGGTACAACAACAATATAATATTACATATTTATCGACGTTTTTTTTTTTTGCCTCATCATAGTTGTATCATTCAGTCATGTATACTTTTACCTATATATTCTGTACTGCTCTTTGTTTTAGATAAAGGTTTAAAGTTAAACGACAAGAAATCTAACTAGTGGAGTTCTATTTTCACACCGCTCGACTGGTTGCTTAAATTTATCATCAGATCCATGTGCATTTAAGCGGACATTAACGTACTGGGTCATATCTAGCAAAGAGCGAGAATGGTGTTCCCTGGCGACAATTTAGTTTTTAGTGGCAAAATCACCCATTAAAGAATGAGAGAAACCACATACTTCATTGTTAGTCGCTGATAATCGTACTCCTGCAGTCTCGAAAGTTATCTCGACAGTATACTATAGATAATTCGATAATCATAGTGTGGGCGTAATTCGAGCTTTTCTTATCCAATTTTGATGAGGTTAATTTCATTGAAGATACCAAAGAAGCATTCGGAAATCGTTCAGTTAGAGGACAGACGGGACAATGACCAAATGAATTAAAAACTCTATACAAAACAGAAAACTAAAGCTAACGAAACGGTTTGCAGCTCCTGCTAAACAAAGTCGATCTCTGGTGCTCCGGAACGGTTAGCAGTTCCTGCTAAACAAAGTCGATCTCAGGTGCTCCGTAACGGCTAGCAGCTCCTGCTTCACTATAACGACACTTTTGCTCATGTAAGACTGTATTTTCAATGGGAAATAAATTAAACGAGCTACATGCACTTTTGATATTAAAATAGGAGCTGTGGCATGATTGTCATGAAACAGCTATCCACCATTTAAACTTCTACAGGTCCGTTATGGCTTTCAATAATGAAACGGAGTCCATATCATAATGGAAGCACCTCACTCTTACATGCTTAAGAGACAAAAAGGTTTGAGAAATGTCTACGCCCTAGCTTCTGTAACTTGATCATTTTTCATCAAGTGTTTAGTTTTTTAAATGATTTCTTTTGATTATTAATCAAAAGAAATCATTTTAAAAACCAGTGCAAAAAAATTATCCAAAGCATTATCTAATAGTTTTTAACTTTTTTACCCTTTTTCTTCTTTTTGATAAAAAGGATTGAAGTTGCAAAAACCTACATTGTATGATGCATTAGAAAATTTATATTTTAACAGAATTTGATTGGGGTATTTCGTGGATCTTTCTTAGTAAACGTCAATAGATTTTTCCTGTCAACCGTATTTTAGATATATGGGGTCAAGTGAAAAATGCCATTTCACGCGATTTAGATTTTCGTCCGATTTTCGTAGAGTTTTTGATTCCTTGTTATTCACAACTGGATATAAGAAATATTTATTTTTCTCTCCGATATCGATAGGACTTTTTCATTGCAATTGTCTTAATTAGAGCTAAACGTCGACAGATTTTTTTCTATCATAATTCGATTTGGTATTTTATGATACATTTATATGACGGTTTTGAGATAAATAGGATAAAAGTGACCGAAAAATGAAATTTCGAAAGATATAGATTTTAAAAATTTGTCATATGATTCTGGGGAGGTTTGTGGCAAAGGAGCAAAAACAGGCATAGGCAGGATAAGAATTCATTTTCCTGATCTTTATTTTTCATAGAATTATCTACAGGTTGTACGATTTCAAGAGTGTGAATTGGTCGATGTGTCTGGACAGCCAGCACATAATTATGTCAAATTATATTACTGCGTCCACACTTACCATAGTTACCATTTTTTAAAAATCCGTGTTTGGTCCAGAAAAGTTAATAAGTTTAAACACAATTAAAGTTTCTATTTTAAAACTCTTTCCCATGTCCTATCATGCTGCGCTTGCAAAGCATATCAGTTTAGATTTGATAAGAAATTTAGACTATTGTTTGTATTAAAGTAAGGCCATAGAACTAACTAGACAACACTATAAATAAAAGTTTTGCATAGAATGTGCATGAAAACGACCATTTGACAGAGTCATCGTTCTCGATTTAGTTGATTTATTGAATATTTCTCAAAAGTACGTATACCTTGATTGAGAAATGGCTGTAATCGTGTAATCATATGATGTATGAAATCTGAAAAATCCACTACAGATTGGTGTTTTTTTCCCACACCATGTATCACTTCACCATTGACATTGCATGAATTTAAAAAAGATTGTTATTTAACAAATTAAAAATTAAAACTGTCTAATTTTTATCCCAATATTCTTCTTACATAGATATACACTTAAACATTTACCTTTGTATTATGTATGAATGCATTCATTTAATCTAGAAGTGTACAATAAACAATGTAGCATATAGGTTTTGCAAACTTATATGATATATCTTATGGATAATTTTATCAATACATTACAATTTCATACAAAAAGTTCAATAACAACAATGCAAATAGGAAGAAAAAATGAAAAACTCGGGAAAGTTCACTATTTTATGTGTATTTCACATGAAAATAAATTAAGTAAGTAAATTAAGTACTTCTGGGTTCACCAAACGTGAGAAATAAAACGTTTTGAAATGTAATGTGTCTATCATTCAAATGAAATCTATCCCAGCATTCCAACCATTTGAAATATGCAAATCTTGGTAAATATACGAATTTTTAAAGGTTGGTGAAGGTTAGTGTAGAAGGGCTTTGTATTTCCACCAATCCCATTGCATATAGCAATAAAAAACTCCATTCTTTAATCGAAATACAATTCACATGTGCAATAACCACCATTAAATGACGTTGTAAATCAACGCCATTAATGACTTTGATAAGCAAGTCACTTGAAACAAATCCATATGTTGTTCTATATTAAGAAAACGTTAAGAAAATCAACTTCACAACTTATAAATCAGCAGGTGGATTTCAGTTAAACTTCCCAAAAAAAGTGTATTTTGTTTCATTTCTACCTCGATATTATAGTTCTTCATTTGTTTTCGTAATAAAAAAGTATTATTATACCTTCTTAGTTTCGGTTAGATAATTACTTTTGCTTCTGATGAGTAAAGAACATGTTGCCGACTATAAATAATAGTAACTAGTGTTGGAACTGTATCTGTCTGTCCGTGAAACTGTGCCGTCTGTCTGTCCGTGAACCAGTGCCGTCTGTCGGTCCGTGAAATAGTGCCGTCTATCTGTACGTGGGACTGTGCCGTTTGTCTTCAGTGAAACAGTGTCGTCTGTCTGTCAGTGAAACAGTGCCGTTTGTCTGACCGTGAAACTGTGCCGTTTGTCTTCAGTGAAACAGTGTCGTCTTCCTGTCAGTGAAACAGTGTTGTCTGTCTGTCAGTGATACAGTTCCGTCTGTCTGTCCGTGAAACAGGTCCGTTTGTCTGTCAGTGAAACAGTGTCGTCTGTCTGTCCGTGAAACAGTACCGTCTGTCTGTCCGTGAAACAGTGCCGTCTGTCTGTCCGTGGGAATATGCCGTTTGTCTTCAGCTGAAACAGTGTCGTCTGTCTGTCAGTGAAAGAGTGCCGTTTGTCTGGCCGTGAAACTGTGCCGTTTGTCTTCAGTGAAACAGTGTCGTCTGCCTGTCGGTGAAACAGTGTCGTCTGTCTGTCATCGATCAGTGAAATAGTTCCGTCTGTCTCTCCGTGATACTGTGCCGTCTGTCTGTTCGTGAAACAGTGTCGTTTGTCTTCAGTGAAACAGTGTCGTCTGCCTGTCAGTGAAACAGTGTCGTCTGTCTGTCAGTGAAACAGTTCCGTCTGTCTGTCCGTGAAACTGCGCCGTCTGTCTGTTCGTGAAACTGTGTCATTTGTCTTCAGTGAAACAGTGCCGTCTGTTCGTCAGTGAAACAGTGTCGTCCGTCTGTCAGTGAAACAGTTTCGTCTGTCTGTCATTGAAACTGCGCCGTTTGTCTTCAGTGAAACAGTGCCGTCTGTCTGTTCGTGAAACAGTGCCGTTTGTCTTCAGTAAAACAGTGCCGTCTGTCCGTCAGTAAAACAGTGCCGTCTGTCCGTCAGTGAAACAGTGTCATCTGTCTGTCAGTGAAACAGTTTCGTCTGTTTGTCATTAAAACAGTGCCGCACTGTGATGACCAAATACCTTGTCTTTATTTAATATACGCGAATATACATACTCCTATTCATTGTACGTTTACGTGTAAAGGTGTATGAGTGAACAGAAACATACATTTCGTTCTTTCAGCTCTTGATTTGAATATCTGATCATTTTAAAAGACAATTTTGAAAATATGGTCATTATAAAAGACAATTTTGAAAATATGGTCATTATAAAAGACAATCCTGTATATCTGGTAATTTTTAAAGACAATAATAATATATACAAATATTTATTGAAAATGACTTCTTTTTGCACAGACGTGTTTCGTGGGTCGGTGCACAGACAGGTTATTACTCTGAAGACCTATAATCATTCATCACAACCAAAAGTTGTAAGGAAATGTTGAACTTATCCTTTAAATAAGTAAGTACTTGATCAAATTTTTCATCCATTATTCAATTCTATTAACTATTTCTAATGGTATCCGAGGATAAATATCCGACGTGTAATTGATTTTTACTGGTTTAATCCTCTATAATATGGCATCATGTTTTATCGTTCCTTAGTCGTTAAACAACTACCAATGAGTGATCAATTATTGTAAACCGGAAGTCATTATCTGTTCGCCATTAGTGAAATTAGAATTTGACGTGATTTTGTGAGATTTAACGCCAACTAGTTTCATATCCGTTTGAAGAAAAACGGAAATTCGGTGACAAGTTTTAAAATCAACATGTTAAGAAAGAAGAATTTGTTGCGTGCTCACGTATGTGTTAAGATGTCTTTATTAAGTATTTTAGAGGTGCGTAATGGGTTGATTGAAGATCGTTGCAATTGCGTAATATTAACGAGTGATATTTAAACATTTACGGGAATTAAGAGATAAATATTTTGAATGGGTAACGTTTATAGAGTACGCTTCCGGTTATAGTATGGAAAGTCCCCAAAACGCTTTACTGCATCTCTTGGATGGCATTTATAACTAAATTAAACCAGCATGGTTGTATCGAGTGTATCTATGAGTAAATTCACCGTCAGGGGTATTATAGTATTTTATTTTGTATATTGTATACATAGTTTGGTAGAAACTGACTCAAAGGTTTTTTCTTAATTGTAAAAACTTTAAAACTTTTATGTTATCTTAACATGATTTGGTTGTTCAAGTAAATAATGGGTACAGCGATTTTTAGATATCTAAGCTTTGGTTTACCATATGAATTTATACTCGTATGCTTATGAAATTCATCATAAAGAACATACATTAACAAAATATTTTTAAATAACTGACTAACTATTTAGAAAGGTTTATTTGTGTAAAGAAAAAAAGTCAAACGAGTCGAAATTTAAGGTTATGACAAGTTTTAAGCTATACCTTTTGTGAAAAAGTTTTTTTTAACGGTTCATTTTCGAATTCATAAACATTGTAAGAAATTGATCAATCAAACGATGCATGATCATGATATTTCTGGTCTCATTTCTAGCCTGCAAATTAGCATAATAAATCTTTTTTTCCGATAGTGAAAGAATGTCTATAGTGCATATGATTTGTATATCCTTGCTGTAATCGTTTTCTAGTAAGGTATATATTTTGATCTTGAAACTAACAGCAAATTGAACAGGTTGTGAAATGTAAACAACATATGACAAGCAAATCCCTTTAGAGAAAAGGAAGGTTACTTTTAACGTTAAGATTGCATTGGTTAACCTGGTAGAAATGTGGATATAATCTGTTTTACTCTTACTAACCTAAACATAGCATCCTTCCTTTTGTAGAAATGTTTGCTTGCATGTAGTCGAGACTTAGTAAATAGGTAATTAAACTGAAAAATGTATTCATAAAATACTAAGTATTATACAAGAGGTAACATCTTTCTTTCTCTTGAAATCATTTTGTTCAATTCAATTTACTATTTTATTTTAAGGAAGCCCATGTCTACACAACCCAACACTCTTTAGCATATTAAAACATCATCATGAATATCACATTGCTTGTGACAAATACTCGCTGAATGCACCATGATATGACAGGATTTAACAGATATTTATAGCCAGTCATCATATTCAATGAATCAACTCAGATCTTACAAATATTTTTGCGATAATAACAAGGCAGATGATGTAAAAATGAGCTAGGATCGGTCATATTTGTAGCCTAGGCTTTTGCTTCATTTATTCGTCTTTTTTTATTGTAAAGTCTTCAAAGTAAAGATTGTTATAACACGTTTATATCAGAACAAAACATTTATGTGGGAGGCATGGAAGTTACTTTGCATCCTGCTTTTTCTCAACAATGCTTGTGTGCAGAATTTTTTTTTAAATTTTCAACACTTGAATTCTGGGATCTTGACCATTTTCCACAAATTTGATCTTACCTATGACAAATTCTTTCACCCCAAACCCCGGTAAATATCAATTGGTAGCTCCCTACACTATTGCTTTATATAGACATTTAACAAGTAATATTATGATCAGTTTATAATCAAAACTGATAATTTATATCATTTTGTCAATTAGCAAATTTTCCTTAATGAACCTCCAATTGACTAAATGATGCTGTAAAACTGTATAAAGAAATTTGTTGTGATTGATTTATTAACAAGCAAATTAAAACCCGTGTGCAATGACTTCCCCCTGTCTTGCTATCTGATATGATTATCGTTAATGGTCCGGCATCGGCTCAACAATTAGATGATCATTAGCTGATTCTCACCAACGAAGATACCCTTTATGAAAGACCCGGTCGCGTATTAAGAACTAATAAACATGCATGTTTACCGTGTTGTAATTTCCGGAGGCATCTTATGTTTCATTATACATTAGAGAAATTATGCATCTTTAGTTATGGTAATCTATTTCTTAAGATTGATAATAAAAGTAGGCGTACCAGTGAACAGCACTGTAAAATTTCATTATCTATGCTTTTAATTGTTTTGATTTATTGTCAATAATGGCTTGAGGACCATATTTGGTTTTTTGTATTTGGTATTTACGATTTTTAGCACATTTTGTATTTCCATTTATGGCCTTGAATGTCCATGGTAACAGGATTTTAACGTGTTTTTTCTCATTTGTTGACAAGAACCCTAGGCTCACATTCAAGATAGAAGATGATAAAATATCCTAAATAGGTACAAAGAGTGCAGTAGTGATGCCATAGATATGCTGGCACTCATGCAGCAAACACTTTCAGGCTATTTTTTTTTTTTCGTGTGTTAAACCGATTCTGGACAGCACGTCAATTGAACTTGTCAATAAGACACCATCCACCAAAATCCAAATTACAATAAAAAATACTTCATGCTCTGTAAAAATAGATGTCTTTTACAGGTACCTTCATTCTTATACACATATCAAAGAAAACTTTCACACATGCACGTTTATAGCAATATTGACATCAGAGATATTTAACTACAGTCTTGTTTTCACAAGTGACAACAGGTTAGAGCTTGAGAACATGACAATAGTATAGAAATATTAAAATTGTTATTTTTTTTTAAAATTGGATAGATATAGAATTTTTAATATTAACCATGTACATGAGTTTTCGCGTTCATATGATAGAACTTAATTTAGTTAATTGTTATGACCACCTTCAATATAATATTTAGTAAATGTACAAATAGTATGTGTTTATATTGTGAGTATATTAAATGTGTGAAAACATATTAAAGATTTCCTGTGTCGAAACAAATAAGCAAAATTTTCTACTCTATATCAGATCTTTGAAGTAATTGTTAATATCAAATTATATGTATCATATATAATCATTTAATTTTGTTATAAAATTATACCCAGTTATTATATTCCTCAATTTTCCTCTATTCAAGTCATAATCTGAAAACCAATTATAGGTGGGCCCAAATAACAACGTGAGTAAAACACTTGCCGCTTACAGCTGTCCAGCATTGATCTGTTTTTTACAAATTTATTGATAATATGGTATTAACCGTTATTGTTAAATTAATAGGTTGTTATCGCCACATTCAGTTATTTTGTCAATTATTGAATGTTAATTTATGAAACAAATTAACCGCAATTGACTCAATCTATTGTCAATTCCCAAAGCAGTTAGCAGATTACATTGAAACGGACATCAGAGGAGGGATGAAAACGACATCATTTCTACAAGAAAATTAACAAGCGATTTTCACCACTGACAAAACATCGCAGTTTTCTAATATATGTGATAATTCTTGCACTAAACGGGAATGTGTCGCCGACAGCACAATACCAAAGCAGTAATTAGTTCCTTTCTAATTTCGATTTAACGGTAATGCGGAATATTTCTGCCGATGACACTTGCGCAGCTTGAAATTTCATTACAAAATTGCTTCTCGTTTATATTAATAAATATTTTGTTTATTGGTAATTAGGAATAGTACAAAGACGAAATTATTACTGACAAATTCAATTAATTTGGATAACTCTGCCGCAAGATTTATTGTACTTGAAAATCTTATGTCTTAAACAACCGTCACTTTTTGGTAAATTCTAAAAGCATATTGAAGTTGCAATTACTAATGGAAATAAAAGATATACTTCTAATATAATATAAGGTAAATTTCATTCAATCAGAGTTATGAGGTTTCGAATCTTTAAACTGTTGGTGGCTTTAAGAAGCGATTTTTTATATGTGTGCGAGGTAAAATCTGTTGAAAGGATAAGAAAACTTTGTGATGCACTACAGTAATCTTGACTGTTTGCTTTCAAAACACATTGCTTATTAATTATGTCTTTGTAAATTATTCAAGATTTATAACACATGATACCTCTTGGAGTATATTGTTAACTCTTACTGAATTCATCAAATAGCTTAAAAGAAATATTAGAGAAAAACCCTAGTACCGAACGGACTTTAAAACTTGTATGGTAATTATCAGTAAGAAACACATACCTTTCCAAGAACATTATTTTGAGTGTATTCCCACATTATCCAAATAACAAACTAAATATTTTGTGTATCCCTATTGAATTTTAGGACATTAAAGTTTGATAACTCGTATGATATAATCTTAATCGCTACTTAAAAAGTCTCTTGATTTAATGACTATATAATATTTTGATTTGGAACTTTATCAGTTATTCGTTGTGTTTTATTTATTTTAAATCCCAGAGTTAATATGCATAACAAGATTTCTTTTGTATTGGCAATAACTTTTACCGCAAACTATTGTTTTTCGATTAAAACCGTTTTATCTTCTGTTGTTAAATTAATGAATAATGAGATTTATTTAAATGTTACACTTAAAAGCATTACTTTAATTTTGATCTGCTTGACTTTTGTCAGGAGTTCTTAAGGTAATTTTACTCCCTTTGTTTTTACTATTACAACATTACCTGTTAATCGGTTAAGTCTATTAGAATTTTGTTAAATATTGCATAATTACCCCAAATAATAGTGTTTTTACAAAGCCGTTTCTGTACAAGGCGAAGAGAAAATTTAGAAAGTTGGCCTTCTGTAAGTTTACAATACCCGTTAACTGGATGTGTGTAAGTGCATTATTGGACAAACAAGCCTCGGTAATACCTTTGCTCTAGTGTACAGTTTCTATCACTATATCTGAAAACATTTGTACCAATAAATATAAAATACATACAGACGATCATGGTAGATATACATGTACTAGTATCCTAAAGAGTCAAACATGAAAGACCATTTGCTTTCATGGTCTAAAGTTCTAGAGAAATTGAAGCCATTTCAAACTTATTTTGGCCAGTTTTCTTAGTACTTGTAAAAGTGGAGGTTTATTGAATACAAAATTTATAGTTACAATAGGTTTGATCAAAATTGTTAACTTATGTATCTAAATTCTTAACAATTTTTACGTCTCTAATAAGTTCTTGATATACTAAACATAACTTGGATTGAGGCATGAACCGTTTTATTTTGGAAGGAGGACGGCTAGGCATTTTGTGAAAAAATTATTTTGTCACGATTTTGGCCAGAAATAATAACCTGGCTGAGTTGGATGTTGAAAAAGTAATATGGCCTGAATTTTTGGCCCTTTGAAATAAGATAATATGGGTGACAAAAATGTCTTGTATAAACAACATTTAAAAAATTCTCGCCCAGGCGAAAAAGTAAATTGACACAACCCCACCCCCATTTGAAAGTCGAATGATCGGTACCTAACTGTGAATGCATTTTTTTGGTTGTAAAGTTTCTAGGTTTACGACCCAACTAAATAAGGATGGTACTTCAGACACAGAATGCTATATAACGTACGAATCAACAGAGTTTTTAAACGAATTATTCCCATATAAAAACGTCACTTTTGGACTTCTTGTTTAGAATACCATGAAGGTATCTACAATACCTTCATTAGAATATTCAGTAATGTGTTGTAGAGATATTATAAATTTAAACAGCAGATATCAATTCGGCAATACGAAAACATTCACTATCAACCGAATAAACATTTAAGAAAGGAGATATATATTATAAAAACGTGATTAATTTATACGAATAAAAAGGGAATTGTTGTATTTGAAATCAATTATCACCAGTGTATGGCCATTATTTTTAATCCTTTTCTTAAAGAAATTCATGTCACTTGTATCTTAATAACCTATATACATAAACATTAAAATGATCTAAATTCAATATATCAATAAATCCACGTCAATAATACACTTTGTTTCCAATTAAACATTATCACAAGGATACTTGAAACAATTTTTAAAGATCATTTCATTTAATGGGGTGATATTACAAAATCTTAAAATAAACAAAAAACAAAACGGGCTAAATACCTAAAATTGGTCATTCAATTAAACCGATAACATTAAGGAGGTGTCAGAATTATTAATATAGGTACTTATGTACATGTAACGAACAAGAAAAACAATTTGTTAGTTTATTTGTGTATTGGTATTTAAAATCTAAGATGTCTGAGTTTAAACTCTTTAAATCAATATGCCGTATCTACATTTCTTCTTCCATTTATAGAATGTATTGCTATTCATTTTTTTCATAGGTTTCAACTTCTCACGGATCACTGCTCTGACGTTTTGCGGAGGAACATTTTTCTCCGCCGTGCTCGAGCATAACTGTTGAGTCTTTAAACATATTTGAGTTTCGACATAAAATTTTCGGAGGGCATTTGTTTCATAAAACAAGTTTTAATGGTTCTAAATTCACAATATAGTCTTATATTCAGTACGATGTATTTGAATAAATAAAATTTTGATTAAAAGATAAATTATTTGGATAAATTTGAACTCAGGTTTGGTCAGTTTTAAGAGTTTTCTGAAAAAGACACATTTTTAGACACAAGAAAAAAGACCTGTAGAAGTTTAAATTCTACTGTCATTTGGTAAGTGGCTGTCTCATGGACAATCATGCCACAACTCCTATTTTTATAGAACATGTCATACATGTATATACATATAAAACTAAAAAAAACCAAAAACTATCAAATCTATGAACAATGCATGCCCCATAAAAAACCGGGGATGAACTCAGGTTGTCCGGAAGGGTAAGAAGAATGCAGATTTCTAACCCTTATCTTAGGTGTTAGTCATAATCTTAAAGATTTGTGTTTTTTTTTCAGAATAATAAGCTAACATGGGAAAAGGTGAAGGAAGCGGGAGAAGCGGAAACTTGGCAGGTTTTTGTTCAGCCATCATATGGCTACTTTTACTGTGGTTTATAGGATGGCCAATCGCTTTCTTGCTGGCATGGATATACGTTCTGCTACTTCCGTTTGGTGCCTGTATCGATGCAATCAGATCGATGAATGAACAGCTCGTGCGCATAATACAACTTCCGCTGACGTTTGCACAAAATATGGTGGACTGCAAACCTATATGTTAATACGGTTTATAACAATAATATATTGATGGTGCTGTAATTTTTATTTCAAATTATCACGAACACTTGAGATATTTTTATGTATTTTCCATAAGATATTTTTATGTATTTACAAAAATATGATATGATATACTTGAAGTTTCTGATTAATGTAATTATTAACAATACGTTGGATCGATATGCTCGGAGGATTTAAAGCATAATATAAACGTTTTCTGTAGAACATACAGTATCTACTCAGCAAAATGCTCCTCCGACATAAAATGAGATTGTATTGACATTTGTACATATTGCATAATATTTATATATTTACAGTAAAATTGTATACTCATTAAAAGGTTAAAAAAATATAGTTCATCCTTTTATTCGATAGACTGTTTGTTGCCGATCGTCCGGTGCCAATCACACAACATAATCAGGTCGAGGGCAACATATTTAGAGGCGGATCTAAGGGGGGCACTATTTGTGGACCTTTTAATTCATCAATTTTCTCAATTTCTAGTGCTTTTGTCAGCTAAATGAGGTTACATTCTTTTACAACTGGCAGAACTGTTCAGTGAGCCGGTAACTCCATGTAAAACTTCCGTTATGGTAAAATTGGTAATTTTTTTGCTATAAGTATCTTACTTTCAAAAATATTTCAAAGATTCTTTTAATAAATCTCAAAAAAGAAAATTCTGTAATTCTGAAACAATGGAAAAATTATCAGCAGTATTCAACAAAATAGATGTGAAATTACTAAGCATAACCACGTTTGGTAATTGAATACGCACCATCTTAAACAGTAACTGAACTACACAATTTTTCACAATTGCACGTTATTAGTGATATTCGCTTTAGGCGTAGTTTTACTATTCATTACAATATTTTTTTGTAACGACTACGGGGCCTGGGTGGCCGCGTGGTGTAGGAAGTTGATTAAAACTTACCTGTACATATCACTGTGGCGTGAGTTCACGCCTGACTTTTTACCATATGAAAACGGGATGAGTTTAACTCCTATCGCACACGATAAGGTTTATAAAAATAGAAGATGTGGCATGATTGTCCATGAGACAGCCACCCACCAAATGACAGTAGAATTTAAATTTTTACAGGTCCCATTACGGCCTTAAACAATGAGCCAGAGTCCATACCATAACGGAAGCTGTAAAAGGCCCCGAAATACAAACACAACAACCGATCTAATCTTATGCAAACATGGTTAACATATAACAATGATTGACTAATTAAACAATGACAACCACTTAACTATAGGTTCCTGGCTGAGGACAGGCACATTAGTATGTGGCGGTGTTAAACGGGTTTGTGAGCACTCAACCCTCTCTATTTAACCTGTTGGATCAGTGACAAAACATGAAACAGAATAACACCACAACCCCATTGATGCACTTCACTCTATAAGCTCAATGGATTAAAATGCTCACAAAAGCTAGCTCAAAGTGTCGCCAATAGGGATGAACATAAAACATGAAGAATAACGGATACTAGTAATTTGACCACTGGAGTTACAGGTTCCTTACTTGGGACAGGCACATATGGGATGTGCCGGGGTTTAACCGGTTGGTGAGCGCTCAACACTTTTGTCAGTTACCTGCCCAAGATCGGGGGTTCTCTCCGGGTACTCCGGTTTCCTCCGCCAGAAAAACCGACACCGCAATGACTGAAATATTGTCGAAAGTGGGTTAAACCACAAACAAGCAAACAAACAATCTAACAAATACAACAAGAAGAATGGACTATGTTTTATGACACTACTACATCTATTGCATTACAACAGAAGCGAGTTAATTATAATTTCACGTCTAATTGTGAAATAACTGCTTATTTCTCTAATAATTTTTAAATGAATATGGTATGTTTGACAGTAAGACACAATCAACTTTTTAAATACATTTATAACAAATATTGAAAAGCCAATTATAACTGTTTGTAAAGAGCTTTAAAATTTCTTAAAGATACCTTCATGTGTCACAGTAGGGGCCAAACGTTGGAAAATCTGTCAATCTTAATAAATTTATAGTTACGTTAATTGACCAATAACCAGTTCATG
>JARWCS010000002.1:4724828-4741261 GCA_034783895.1 Geukensia demissa
CTTTACTGTGTCCAGAACTTTACTTTGTCCAGCACATTACTGTGTCCAACACATTATTGTGTCAAGCAAAATACTGTTCCACACTTACCCAAAAGATCTTTTGTCCACCTTTCACATTTCAACGTGCTGCGGTCGTATTATCTGCTTGCGAAGCACCTCCGTTGTGTTTTGTTGGCATTCCAATTGTTCCTGTTATTGGACAAATTAAAAGTGAGGTCATTACCAGTTTTAAGAAATTTCTTAAGTATGAATTAAAAGATTGACTTTAAGACCTATAAATAATTTATGTTTGTGAAGTTTAGACAAAAAGTATTGTGGATTGACCCGTGGGAAAACTAATGACTTGTATATTTCAGAAGGCGGTCTACAAATGCAGAATTGTTCTGGTATAATTACAGAAGATTCAGACAGTAAGGTAGGTGTTGGTTTTTTACAGCTTGTTGTACAAAAATGCTTCTTTGCTTATTCCTTTAAACTTTTTTGTGATAGATCAACTTTTCAAAATCAAATTAGCTGGGAGTAAAATGTATTCATTCTAGGCTTACATGTAACATATTGTATTTCATATTAGTCTTTGCATATCTGTTTTTGAACGAACTACACAATCGGTAATCCAGCTAGGAACTAAAAAAGTACATGTACAAGATCATGTACTGTTAATTTTTTGTTTTGATGTTGCCTTTAGTTCACTAGATTTCTGTGGGGAACAAAACAAGTCCTTGAAAACATAGAGCCTTGTACTTCTCTCTTATATCAAACAGATTTTTGACAAAATAGAAAACAACAATGGTAAAAGCCAAAATTTTACTGCTGTTTTAGCTGTTAATCTGTTTATTTTGGTGTTGAATTGTTATATGAATGTATAAATAAAGCAAGGAATAAATCTATAATTTATAATCATCAGAAATAAAGCTAAAACACAGGGCTGGTTCTAAATTATATTTGAGTGCAGAAGGTGTTTTAAGGTAAGGGGTACTACACCCTTCTTATTCTATGTAGTCAGACCACTGAAAGTGTTCTTTCACATCTTAATATCTGGTGTGCTTTTGTAATGGGTTTTATCCATTTTTAGTCTTCATGGTCCTCTTTTTTGCATACAAGGTGTCACCCATTTTAATTTGAGCAATCCAAGTCAAACTTATTTCCTTTCTTGCCAACAATAATTTATAGCACATTTTCGGCATTATCAAAATGTTCAAGAATGGCAGTTAAATAAATTGAATGAAATGAATGTTATTTGAAGGAAACAGTTTTGGTGTTTAAGTTGTTTAAATTCAAACTTTTAAATGTATTACTTAAAAAGATTCAATAATATTAAAATAAATTTATCTTCCTGGATGCTGCAATTGCCTGAATTTTGTAAACTATTGGCTCAACTCCATGCAATAACATTAAGCCATAATAAAACCAGTGGGCACCTAAGCAATGATTAGAAACTTGGGTCATAAGTGGGGTATATAGATTAGACCCAAAAATGTACTCTTGGCATTTGTTATCATGCTGTGCATCAAATTTAGATTTGAATTATGCTTTACAACAATGTTTTCAGTTTAAATCTGAAATTTTAAATTTTTTGCCAGGGGCACAGCATCCCTTGAAGGCCTTTATTGTGCCCCTTTCCAACTACAGGGATAAACTGATACCTGAGATCTAGTGGTGTTACCATAGGATGTTATAACCCATATTTCTTAAAAAAGCATTTTTTCAACCAATGCTTATTTTCGGTTTGGTGTTGTAAAATGTTGGTCCGTGTACTTAAACAGTTGATCGTAATTTTATGAACTGTACATGCTCATTGTAAAAACCTATAACATGCACATTAAATTTTATAATAAGTATTGCATTGCTGGTGAAATTATATCAACAAGAATGTATTAGCACCAAGCCTTTATGAATATTCAAAATTATTCAGCTGAAACACACTTACATTTTGTACATTGGCTTTACCTAATTATTCAAGTTATGTAGGTCAAGTTTAAACACACTCGAATCAAAATAAATTTCTATTGAAAAACATTTGTTTTAATTTCATTTTTTTGTATTCTCTGGTCCAATCCATCAGACTTCTGGCTACAGTAGCAGATCAATATAGTATTGATTGGTGGAAGGTCTTTGTGATATAATTGTTTATTAAAGTACAGGTACTGTGAACTGGTAGAAAATCAGTTCAGAACCCTTATATTTGATCAGGCAGATGTGTATTGATTTTGACATTGGCAGGGAATGCTTTTCACAATGCACATAGAAGTTTAGACCATCAGAATCTTATTTTTTATGACCAGAGTTAAACATGTTTAGATGAAAGTAAAAGGTTTTTGTTCTCTTAATTACATAAATTAATTGAAACCAGAGAAGGAATATAGGATATTCAAACTTTGTTTGCGAAATATCAAATTTATTTCTGTGAGCAGTCTGTTTAACTAAGGAGGTTATATTGAGAAGATGAGTGCACAAGAGACGCAAATTACACATTACATTTTACAACCCTATGACCATAAGGGAATGGGAATTATTGCAATTGATTACCATAATAATGTGCAATTAAATTTCCTAGACTAAACTAAAGGACCAGGTTTCTGGTAAATCTTATTACACATTGTACAAATACCCCAACTGAAATATAAACGTAAAATTTAACCAGATCGAGGAATAATCTTGAAAAGGGTTTGATGCATTTTTTTACATTTGCTCATTGTGCAACTTACTTCATTATTCTATGAACTCTAATGAATTAACTTATTATGATATTTCTCATATTAAGCGTCCAGGGCCCTTAAAAATAAAACCACAGGGTGTTTTTATAGAATCTGTAAAATCAGAATTATTTTGAGTCTGGTTGGAAGTATTTTACATTTCCATAGTTTGGTATTGCTTCTAGATTCCCTCCCGGTCATTCATTGTCTATTGATATCAATTTTGCCATTTTCTTAAAGAATTTTCTATTCTCAGGATCTTGCAATACTGGGAGTTTGTTTGCCAAGCGCTTAAAGATTTGAACAAAAATTAAATGGGGGGATGCATTTTTTGTTTCTTATTTTATATATATTTACATATTCAAGACTAGGAACAAAATCATCATTGCAAAAACATATATATACTTGATAAGGCTAGGATGCAAATATTAATGAAGTAGAACTTAAAACATATAATAAGGTTAATATGAATTTATGAAATATATGTGTTGATGAAAAAGTAGGTAATCAACATTAAAAAATGATATCTATTCAAATTAGGAATGATGCAAACAATTTATTATTTGTCTCTCCCATTGCAACCTATGATGAGTCTGAATTCCCAATTCTCCTTCACTCTGGTTGCCATAACTGCTCAACATAATGAAAGTATATATCACTTATTTGTCTACTTTAGAAGATGTTACTAGTAGAATCTCATTTTCCGGACTTTACAGGGAGCACAAGAATCATTGTTTAAATCAAGGTGCTGTTTTAAATCAAATTTCATACTTTAATTTCTGTCTATTCCATAAACTTTATTGTTGGACTATTAAGCTTCAAATTTGGCACCCAAACTTTTAAGCAAAATGCACACCTGTAACTTGAGTTATTCTGACAATTGTACCTTTACTTTGAGGAACCCACCACCAAAAGAAATCACATGACACCTGAGATTTTCTACTCGATCAGTGGATGCTGCACAATCAAGTCGGGTTTCAACATTTTCCCTTGATAAATTCAATATCCCAGGGATGCATATTTCATTTATACAGAGTGTGCACTCCCTTTCTCAGTATAACCTCCTTTGATTTCACTGAAATGACTTTATTTTAAATCTAATAATATGAACGACAATGGCTGAATATTTTTTTTAGCCTGCAATCCCTACTTCAGTTATTGATGGTAAAATTTTACATCACACTTCTTGGTAGCATTTCAGATGTTACTCTTTATATTGGCAAAGCTGAATGTCTATGTAGTTATGATTAGTAGACCTGTCTTGTCTCATGTTGAAGACCTTTAAGGATGAAGGACATAAAGGGATAACGGGGTTTTCCTTATTATGAAGGGATGATGCATGATCTATAACTTTATGTACATGTATTGGACACATTATACCTGGATAAATATAGTTATTTATTCAGTAAGTGTGTACACAATCATAAAAAGTGTATTCACTCACACAGCCAGGAAATTTAAATAATTGTTAGAAGTGGCTTATAATTTAATAATTGTTATATATCAAAAGTCATTACTTCCTATTTATTGCAAAGGGAACTGATTCTTTAAGTATTTTCACTATGAAGAAAAAATTTGAAACTGTAACCTGCTTAAAACTGTCTTTCTCCACCAAGTTCAGTGGATTTTTTTTGCACATCTGGCGAGTCCTTTGGTCATATTCGCTCAGCTCTTACCATGGACGCTGTGAATGACAATTAACTTCTCCCATTTTTTGGAGTATCAACATGTTCTCTGATTAGACTACATACAACATGTTTATGAAACTGGTTCAAGTTTATCTAAGGTAATATTTTTGAGGTAATTTTGTAATTTTGGTTCATGACAGCCATTTGGTTATTAGTTACCCTTTTTAGTTAAAGAAAATTTCCTTCATATTTTTGATGTCCATGTTTTACACATGTTTTTCAAGTCAATTGTTTTTTATTTTGATTATTTCAATAGTAGCTTTTTGGTGTTAACATGTTGGGGTCCTAACTTGTTTTATAAACTGTTGACAAAAATTCAGAACCATCATGGTAGTATAAACCAAACTTTAAAATTCAGAACCATCATGGTAGTATAAACCAAACTTTAAGAGTCACCACTCTAATCTTTATTAATTTTTCAGTAAAAAAATAATGGTTATGTTAATAACACATGGCTGCCTAAAGTTTATTGAGTAATTTTCATGAATTATATATATTTTACCTGTTGTTTGTAATTTTTGATATTTTTCACTAAAAGAAGCAAATTTTAATTTTCTGTAGTGTGTATTAATTTAATTATAATTTGCAGTTTTGACTGATTATAAATGTAGTGAAGAATTAAAAACCTGGCATACACAAAGTTTTCGTTGTTTCAATATTCTTGGCAATGTCTTAAAAACATGTCTATCCTAAATTTACCAGATATATAACAGTACAATGCCCTTGTCTACAAATCAATACACAGTCAGGTTTTCCAGAACATGGATCTCAGGGCAGTATACATTTTAGTTTGATGTATTAATAAAACCTTGACAGTCTCCATTTAGTCTTTGTTGATATTTTTTTCCCATTAAAGGCCCCTTTAATCTAAAGCTAACATTATATGGGCTCCAACACTCCTCTGTCAATGTCTGTGTGTATGCCTTGATCAATAGCAAAACTGGTACACAGATAGTTATCTAACAAAGAAAAAGCTCTTAATCAACCACATATGTTTAAAGCATACAGCCCATATATACACCAACAAACTTTACCTATCTCTGTAAATATTAAAGATTTACTGAAGCAAAAATGTACAAGAGAACTTGAAATGAAATATGTTAAAATAAAAATATGCACATTCATTTAGTAATAAAATACCAAGTTTAAGTATATTTATATTTATTTATTATCTGAATAAAAATTTCAAGACAATCACACTGAGAAAGCTATTGTTCATAATGAAATATGAGTGCATATTATTTATAAATGTATTATTTTGTTTAATAATATTTAAAAGTTATTGTCATCATATTGGGGCCCTTAATTAGTTGGGAAATTGTAAAAGACATTAATTTAGTCAGAAAACTATTCTTCTTCTCCTTCTACAGATTTTCTACTTTGAATAAAAAGCTTTAGATGCATTTGCAGATAATGCAGGTTAACAGGAATTCTGGAAGGGGGGTCAATATTAAAAAAAAATTGTCATATTTAAAATTGATATAGATTTTTATGATACAGTTGATAAGATTGGGGTGACCTATTAAATTTGACAAACATTGACACAGTGATGCATCTATAGGCCACATGTATGACTGTATGCCCTGCAGACGTCTCAATACTTCCATTGTTCACATGCCTATAAGGAGAAGAGATATCAGGAAATGAATGGTTGTACACCTTCCAGGTGTGGACACTTGTCAGGAAGACAATCAATACAGCAGATGATAAAATCTCATAAAACACTCAAATTCTGTGGGAAGTATGGGGGAATTCATAAGTATGTCAGACTAATGCCCCTATCTTGAATTTTAATTCTCTCCATACTGTTCAAGGGTCATTTGAGGTGAGTGCTCCTTTAATTAGTATTGCTGAATATAAAGGAATATGGTGATTATTGATTTTTATAAAATAATTTAATATAAAATGTGTGGATAAATTGACCAAAATAAATTGTAAAAAGATGGTTTCCAGTTTGTATATAATCCTACAGACTTTAAACTTTGAGTGATTCATTCTGTGTGGTTGTTAATAGCAAACTTCCTTTGTCAAGACACAAGGCTAACCGACTTAAAATATTTATCTACACAAGAGATATACAGTATGGAAGTGAAGCATATCACACACACTTGATATTTTCTAGGTCGGCAAACCACCGAAAGGTATAATGAATATCTAGCGAAGGGGATAAGGTCTTTTGTAGAATTATGTCAACATGAAATAGTTTACCCCCTAACTCATGACATGAGTCATCTAACAGGTATTTTAAATACCCAAACACAAAAGCTAGACACATTTCCTCCTTATGATTTTCAGATCTTTGTTTTCCTTTATTAAACTTTTTTCTTTGTTCAGTTTAAATTTCTGTATGGTCACAAAGTAAAGCAAATGTCTGACTAAGGGTAAGATAATTCAGATTTTTGCTTAAATAAAAGTTGTTTTTGCAACTTAGTGCTAACAGCTATGACTAACAGAAGTAGTATTGAGTCCCAGTCATTCAAGTAGTGGTGGGTGGCAGAATTGTTTTGATTTGAATTAATTCTGAATTTCACCATTAAGGCCAGATAAAATTATATGTGTGTTTACTGTAATATGCTGAAAAAAATATGGTTGGTAGGTCTACATTGTAGTTACTGACCTGCATCAACCAAGTAACCTATTTGAAAGAAGATTCTTTCACTAAAATTAGAGTGCTTCAAAAAATAGAACAAAAATTTCCAGAAGTGATAAATTTTTGTCCAAAAAATGTAAAAGTCAGGAGCAAAAAAAAATAGGTCTTGTTGGGTGACAGTAAACACACATGTTTTTGGTCTATTAAGAAATTATGAATTTCACCACTAAAATTTTCTTCTTGAAGGAAGTTCCTTTTTCATAGGATTCTTTATTTAAAGAAAAAATAAACGACGAAATTACATACAAATCTAATTTAACAGATGGGCAAACACTACATAAATGAATAATACATTGGTAATTAGTACAAAGGTACATGTATTTTCAGAATGCATAAGAACAAAGAGATATAAATATATAATTAGGTTAATTAGAGAATTATTTGTACTTTTAAAGATAAATGTAGGGAAATGTCAGATGAAAATGGGTAATAAAGGTCACAGTGACTTATTTTGTCTGTATGATACCTGTACCTGCCTTATCTTTGCATTCAGAACTTGGTATGCATGTCAAACACATTTTGCAGATTCTTAGTCAACATTACAATACATTTTTAACCCTAAATATAAAATGTAAGATATGCTTTAAAGATCTATTGCCTCATTAGGTTTCAAACAATTTGAACACTGATATTTTTCATTTTTTCTGTCACTTGTTCATTTTACGTTTTACTGGGACTAGCTCTATAAATATTTAGGTTTAATGTCATTCCAGTCTTGTAAAAATGTGGCATTTTGATTGGTCAACACCATGAAAATGGAAGTGTAAGCATTGATACACATCATGTTACCTAAATTCATACTCCATCCAATTAGTTTATCTTTTTGGATTTTACTGATGCATCGTTGTTCAATTATCAGATGAAATTATAAGTAATAAATGCTATTTTTTTGGGGAATTTATTGATGTGTAAACCCAGCTTTCACTCACAAACTTAACATAAAGTCCTTCAGTTTGTGAGTGAGTCTGCTGAGTTTAAACAACAATAAATTCCTTCAAAATAGCATTTATTACTATAAATAATATGCTTCTAGTGATATCCAAACATTGAATTCTCTTAGCTGGGTAACATGTATCAGTCATAACTAAAATTAGCGGACTGGAGACCCAAGTTGCATTTTTTTTTGGATGGTAAATAAGTTTATGTTTTCCAGATAGCATCATAGAGCATGGGTCACATTAATGATTCATATAGGACACCAAAAAAATAAGTGGTTCCACTGATCACCTGAAGTAAATACAAAAAGTTTATTAGATATTTATACTAAGTTTAAGGTGATACACTGACACTGTTTGTCAAAAATTGTAAAAGGGAGTTAAAAACAAAAAAGTCAGTCAGAGTAGTGAAAAGTCCAGTTATATTTCCAACCTTCTTTTTCTTTTGGGAAAACTACAAAACAATTCCAGAACAATCTTGATGAAGTTTTGTACACCTAAGTATGCACAATGTGCCTTGCTATTGGCAGGTGTGGTTAAAGGACAGGTGTTTAGATGTGATCACGTTGTTCACACTGATTCTGTGAAATATTAATTAGTAAACAAATAAGTGTGTTAACGCACGTTTATTCTCATTATATGAAGAAATCAATTTCAATAGAACCTGATGTTATAGGGAAATTTTATATTGGATTTAAAACTGATCAATCACTATCAGAAAAAGTTGTTATATACCAGAGGACTAACTTTTCAAACATCAAAACAGTATAGTATTTTTTTAAATGGTAAATACCAAAATGTAAATTTAAAAAGAAGCAGAGTTAAATGTTCTTCACATAGTAACACTGGTCACATAGTTTATGTACTAAAGTTAATGTGTTAAAAATCTGTTGGGCTGAAATTAATGAAAGTGAAAAAGCACCAGTTTCAGGCAAAATTTTTTTCCCTCTAAACAACAGGCGACCGTTTCACAAAAGGTTGTTAATGTTACAAGTGGTAGAAACTTGTATATGTTATACAGGACTTTCAAGTAGTCATAAGTCATATGACTTTGTAAAATGTTTGTCAGCTCTTCATTTTTCTCGTCTCAAAAGATACACATTATTTTTACAGGTTTAGATAACAGTCCTACCAGAACTTCTTTTCCAACCTGTTCATTTAATATTCACATATAGGAAACCACAAGTTCTTGCTGTATAGAAGAATTTGAAAGAATATGTTGTAAGGCTAAAATTAACATATTGTTTGTTTTCCCTTACCCAACCCTACATGTGAACCATGCCAGGTGTGGGTAGGTAGGTAGGGAAAATTCTATTTTTTTCAATTTGTTTTACTCTTAATTTTTTTTATCAGGTCTATCCAGAAAAAAAATATTTGGGATTTAGGTTTGTCAAAAAAATTATTTGCGTTGCAACTATTTTGCAGAGTCAGTCAGGATTGGGAAAACAAACAATATTTTATTTTTGGCCTAGTGTGTATGCCAACCACAAATATTGTATGCATCCAGAACCATTTCATAATTTATTAGTTCTGTGCAAGGTGCAGATGGCATATTGTTCAAATAAGGTTCAAGTGAAAAATCAACCATTAAAAATGTCTACAAGGTGACTTTCAGTACCTTAAAGAATGCATAACATTCTTCAGTAGCCTAGCTAGCCATGAATAAAAGATTGGACTGCCCAAACAGCCAACAATTGTTTATCCTCAGATAAACTAGCACTATCTTTTCTATATTTTTCTGACTGCCATTATAAGACAAAAAAAATACCATACCATTCAACACCATGTAGCTTTAAACAGTATTTGATTACATTATGCTCCCGATACAAACATTCCAAAGTCGATACAAACATTCCAAAGTCGCTGTTTCATGTGTGTATGCCCTTTGTAAGTCTCTTTTTATGTCTTTGGGCAACAGTGGCATTAAGTATTTCTCCAGCCATACATGTGTACTGCGTTATGTCCTTTATAACGGAAAGATTTCTTGGACCAATTGCCCCATTTTCTTTCTTTTTTTACATTTTTTATTAGACCATTTTTTGTTCAGCTAAAGGCCAAGTTCACATATCACATGAAATCTTACCTATTGACAGATATATTTGATGCATTTCTATCATTTCTTAAAAAATTCTCATAATTACAATATAAACTCTTTAATTTAGGTCAAAATATGGTTCTTTCATGAGTTGATCTTGTGATTATGAAGTAAGCATTATACACTGCAGATGAAACTCTGGAGTCTCTTGCCATTTCAAAGTTAAGACAAGAAAGTGTTTAGTTGTTTGTCATTTTAATAATCAGTGTGAAGATGTAAGTTTTTGACTTTTATTTGCATTCTTATTAAGCCAGTGTTTAAATCATTCAAGAGCATTTTTTTCTGTGTCATTTTCTACCATGTATTTTTAATGTTTGATTTTTTAATGTTATTGCATTCCCTTGTGTAGTAATATGCAGTTAAATGGTAAAATTTCAAATATGGTTAGGGAAATCAATTCCCCTATTTTCCAACATGAAAGTGGGAAGAGAATTTACAAAGCAAGTATGGCTTGTGTGTTAATAACTAGCTCAGTCCAACATAGCATTGACACATTCATGATTGCTATAGTATTGATTGCTTTTTTTTCTCCAGAGTGAGAGCCCTAGCAGAAAGAGGCGGAAAACCTCTGGTAGTTATATTGATTTAACAAATTCTCCAAGTCCCCCACCATCGTGGACAAGGGAGGTGATCACAGAGGCTGCCAGACTTAGCTCCGCTCGCCGACGACCTTCCAATCAGTTACGACGTTTATCTTCAGATAGATGTAATACACCCATGGCTCGTAGAAGGTAAACTATTGTGTATTGATTACCTATATTTCCTCCTATTGTTGTTGTTATATATTTTATGGACATTAATTTTGGATGTCAGATTTTCTGACATTATAAATATATCAGCATTTTATTTCTCAAATGTTTCCTATTGATTATCCCCTTCATTAAAATTCTCCATAGAGAAGTACTAGAAATCAATGGTTTGATCCATCTACAAGATTGTGTTGGTTTTTGATTGATTTTCTTTGTTGACAAATTCTATAGATTATCTCCCTTTAATCAGGCTATGTTTATTCACCCATTTTTATAAGGGATTTGTGACTACATTTGGCAAACATGAAATTTTCCACATGTGGGATAATTTAGCTATTTATCAAGTTTGAACCAGCAGATGTGTACAACAACAGCTTTAATTTAGACCTCTTTCAGAGTATTTAGCCTAAAGCTTCTTAAACATGTGAATGTTTAATATTTGATGGTGTCATAAATCGGGGTTTTTAAACCAAAACCTGGGATAGAATAAAACCTCTAAGTAATGTTAAAACATCTGAAAAAAGATATAATGAAAGTATATTTAATCAGTGTTGCCAGCCTATCTATAAATGTAACATATCTTTAAATGTTAGGCTGGTTATACCTATGTGATCTCTATGTATTTAGGTCTAACCACAAAATACCTGTGTTTTTCTGAACTGCGTCAACTTAACTTTGGGCTTATTTTACTGTCCTAGGGACAAATACTTAAGACTTATTCAGATATATCCCACTTGTTGAGTGGACATTAACTTTAGAATGATGTATGGATTTTTATCAAATAAATCACCTATGTAAATGTAATTTTTTCCATTGAATAATATACGAATGGCCTGAAGTTAATATCCATAATTATTGAATTGAGGTAGGGTTACTTTCCTGGGTTATGTTGGAAGAATATAAGCGTTTCTCCTTCGCTTATCACAAGAGGAATATTTTGCTCTTATTATGAGAATTATTTATATGTCCAGGTTAATTTGCTGTAGAAGGTTTATTTCCTGCTGATAACAGGGCATAAAAGGGCTGTCTGTCCAGCCCTATTCTCTTCCTTCTTCAAAGTGTTTTTGAGATGCTGAGATATTTATTCTAATTCCAACTTCTTGTACAATCCATATGATCATCTATCTTAAGTTATGAGGATCGGACATTTTTGTGGTCACAGTTCATGTCCAGATTAGATAGATTTCACTCTGTAATCTTTCAGTATGAGCAAAAAAATAGTTCCATTGTTTTTTTTTAATGGTTTTAATTTTGGATTTGGTCCAAGAGGAAAACTAAGTCTGTGTATTTATATTAAGTGAAGTTTTATTTATTTTACTGTATTAAAGATTCAGTATTTATAATTAGTATTGAACTTGAAATACATATATTTATGTCAGAAAAGTGACAGTATGTACTCAGAGCATGTTTGTAGTGACAAGCTAACTTTTGTGTAAAACCTGTTATGAAACTCATGTGGAAATTTTGTTGTAGATTAATATGGTAATAAAAACCAAATACATATTTCCTGTCCTAGTTTAAGCTGTATTTGTATAAGGACAAATCAAATATAACCTTTGATGATTTGTTCAGATTGTCAGTTCTGGATTAAATGCTGTGTTACTAGGGAAATCTGTCTAATGTTTCAGTGCATAATGTAAAATTATATTTTTTTAGTTTTTTGTCACTGTTGTAAAGACCTGTATTGTGTATTCAGTTTCAATGATTTTACTTTATTTGCAGATATTTGGCAGTAATATAATTTGAAAAAAAATGTCAAGAGAGTCCTTACAATAAACAGTAGATTTTAAAGTAAGAAAAAATGTATTCGCCAACAATTTTACTATATTGACAGAAGATTTTTTTCTGCTTTCAAGCAGTATTTACCTTTTCAAGCTTTAGTTTTTCACAAGTAGTGTTAATAATAAAAACTAGAAAACCACCATGACTAGGAAACTGGACTAGGTACACTATGAAATTAATTGTTATTAACTTATTTCCTCTGTTCACTTTGAAATTTATCTACTTCCCTTGTGTTGGTCATATCTGTGCATCTGTCAAGCACAGATTTTTGTCTTTTACTTCAGATTACCATGAAAGTTGTTATAATGATTATCTAGAGGGATTAAATTTTTAGAGAGATTTATACGTTAGTGCAATTGCCAAAAAAAAAAAAATAAAATAAAATAAAAAAGAAAAATGAATTTGCAGATATGTATAATTGTGCATACCTGAACTGACTTCTTATTTTTGGTAAAATGTTTGATGGTTACTCCAATTTCATGTTTTTTTTTAAACAATCACAGCTAAACCCTCCTTATACTGTCTGTCTTTAATGATGGTCCCTTATCTAAACCACACTTTTGCCTACTATTTAGAGAATAAACAACTTTGTCTCATATTTGACATTTTTTTTCTTTATTTTTTTTGTCACTAACAATATATTTAAAATTCTATCAGAATGGCTTTCTCATTTAAAATTTATCGTTAAAACCTCAGAACATGTCAGTGTTTTTTTTTAGAATAACTGAAATTTGTAGGATTTAGTAAAGGATTTCATGTCTATTGCCCAAAGGACGAGGTTGAATTACCCCTACCCTCAAAATAGCAACGAGTCTGTATGGCAGCTTCAACATTCTTCTTGAGAAATTTTTCAGTCTACTGACTTCTTGCATTTAACTATGAACTTTACAGTCTACTGACTTCAGAACATGACTGTTGCCAAACTGACTTGGCATGGGAAGTCATGTAAAAACTTAAATTGGCTTTTTCTATAACCTCAACAGGTTGCAGGTATACATAAAAGAAATATTCATACCAATGTTAAGAATTTGTTTAAATTTATTAATGTATTCAAGTGTTTCATATGAACTATCAGTATGGAACATGTTTTGCCATAAAAGTATGAAAAAATTGCTGTGTTAACAGATGCTGTTTTTTAAACATAGCTATCTAGCTGTTGGCGTTTTGATAAATTGTATTGCAGTGAATAAACTTTCAAAACTGAATTTCAAGAGGCAACCAAACTTTAAAACATAATTAACACATTTAAGAAAAGCTCATACAGCCCTACAGTGTATTGACATTTTAGCATGGTTTACATTATTTTTGCAAATTTTTACTCCCTGATGTTTGCAAGGGATAAAATTTTGGCATATAGTGATACACATGTTTAAACATAAAACAAAATAACTTACCATGTTTATGGCTGACATATGATTTGAAGAATTTGGTTTTGATGGTGAAAATACACATAGAAATTTGACAGTTTGGTAAAATATAACTTCATTTTCATTGTATATCATATTTTTGAAGTTAAAATTATGAAGTTTATTCCATGACACCTTGTTTTTTTTTTCGTAAGGCTGAATAATTTGATTGGAATTTTGACCATGCCAAAAGCAATAGCAGCAAGCTGAAATAAGATATAATTTTTGAGGAGTTTGAAATAAGTAATAGTGTTTAGTTTATATTTTTTGAATCGCAGGACAGAAGTAGAACTTCACAGTGATTATTTAAAGAATTATGATTATGACTTTGTTTATGATGTCACAGTTAAAAATTGTTATTGTTGAAGAGGGGGCTAGCTTTTGTGATGTCACAGTTAAATGCAAGGTACAGTTTAGTATCCTCTGACCTATTTTTTTTTTTTTATTATGTCACAATAACATGTTTGGTTTGAGAACTTTGTATGGCAACTGGCATTGTCCAATTATATTTTTTGTAACAAATGCAGTTAGGCAGCATATAAGCAAGATGGCAGAAAATACATTTCATGATGAAAATTTGCCCATTTATGTGAATGCAGAAAACAGACAGTATTTGTTTACTAGTCAGTTTCAGCTGGCAGGGCATCCCGTGCAGACAACAAGGCATTTAACACCATTGATGATTCCAGTCAATTTTGTTCCACTTGGTCAGCAGTTGAATTTATTTTATCGTGCTGGTTATGACGGTTTTGCTCTTGATGTTGTTCCTGGCCAGTATGTTTTTGTACAACAGAGTGGGTATCATATCTCTACTAATTCTGTGACAAATGGACAGTTACAAACTGCAGAATGGAATCAGGCATTTTCAAGAATTTCAGAAATGACTGATAATTACCTTGGAAGATATGGAATAACACACTATGCAAGAACAGGACTGACCAATGAGTCTATGTCAGTTGATAACAGATATAGGAACAGTTCTGAAAGATCAGATGAACCAACAGCAGTCTTCAACAATTATCATCAGACAGAGTTACTACAAAATGTATTTCAAATTCCTACCATAGGAGAACAACAGCAACAAAATAATGGCCAGGAATCTGCATATGGAAATATGAATCAGAGTGCATATTCTACCATAATAAATAATCATAATCAAGTTCATTTGAGCCCAAATGCAGTTCCTTTTGAACCCCAATCAGAAAGATTTATTACACAGCAAAATACCATAAATTTTGCTCAGTACAGTGGAGGTAGTGTGAATCTAGGAAATCCTATGGCAAACATTAGTACAACACTGAATAACCAGACAACAGGAAATACAACAACAGAAAATGGATCTTCTTTACTTGACATGTTTCAAAACCTTTTACATTTATATTTTAATGAAGCAAATAGCTGGATCCAAGCTGTGATTTTCCATCATCCACGACAAAGTCGAACTAGATCACTGCTGGGTGTAATTTCATCACTTGTATCAGAAAATTTTATTACTGTTCTTCAAACCATTTTGAATGGATTTATCAGTGGAGTTCTTATAAGTCAGAATTACACATTACGACAGATTTCTGAAACCTTGCAGACAATTGAAAGGACTAGAGCAATAACATACAATTTAGCACTTAATTTACGCGCCCACTCTAGAATCTTCAACATATTCCTGTCGCCAACAAGACTTCTTGGAAGATTTGCTGAAGTTGTCATTAGCACTACAAGATGGATGTTACTAAATCAAACCAGTTCAATACCAAACATATTGCCATGGTAATCTTACTCCTAAATGGAGTATAACCCTTGAAGATATTCCAGCAAAAATTTATTGATATTTCATGGGAAGTTGGTTCTAATGTTTGAACAAGTCTTATTAAGACAAAATGCAAATTGCTAGCAATATATCATATTGAATATGATGATAATGAATTTTTGAAATAATGAACATTGCTTTTATTGTTTACTTTAGATAGAATTATATAATTTTTTTCTAATTCTTTATTTATTTATTTACTTTTTTGTTAGATTTAAAATAAGTTGCTGGCTTCAACGTTCAAAACTGATATTGGCAAATATGAAATTATTGAATATAGATTAGTTTGTATTGATTTTAAGGGTGTTGGTCGTTTACAGAATGAATATTTCTAATTATTTTTCTTTTTAACTCAATAATTCTGACATAGCTCTCAATGAAGCAGTTGTTACTCTTGTGGAACAAGAAAATATGATAGTTATATTTAGAAGAAGTAACATTGAATCAATATGGTTTACTAACCAAAAATATAGAAAGTTATATTTAGAAGAATTAATTTCCGATAAGTATTTCAGTAAACAGTTATAAGCTGGGTGTATTTCATTAGCTGGATTTTTTGCAAATGATTCCTTATGAAAAATGCAACAAAAGTTACCCCAAACATTTTTTTGCAAAATTTACCGTTTTTTTT
>JARWCS010000002.1:4753361-4774400 GCA_034783895.1 Geukensia demissa
GGATGCAATACAGGAAAATCCCAGTTTTGAAAAGCGGATTCCCCTTTAAAGCGGAAAAAAATCAGGTCTATAATAATGTATAATCATACCCAATATTGTCGGTTACTAAGAAATGGACCTAAGCATGAAAACTTCACCAAGTCAATGGACCATGAAAATTAGGTCAAGGGCATAAAATATATGTCAGACTGACATGTACAACTAATGATGCATATGCATACACAAAATTGTTGACCTATGATATATAGATATTGAGAAACAGATGCAATCGCAAAAACATAACGTTAATATGTTAGTCACTGAACTATGCAAATGAGGTCAAGGACAAATGTCATGTGGTTAGTCAACATTTCATAACACAGACTATAAGCACACAAATTTGGTCCTCTTCGGTTGAATAGTTGCAGAGATATTGAGCTTTCAGAACAACTAATGGCGCCGCTGCCACCAGAAAGTAACACCTCATGTTTTGTATATTGTAAACAATATTAAATAACTATCAATGAACTTACTTACATACTTTGAAGGTATTGACATTATAGTAAACGATTCAAAAACATTTATTCAACGTAGAGAAAAAAAATTAATCACAAAGTTTAACATGAAATTTTCATTCAGTAGACCACGACTGTGGGGTAAGAGGTTCAATATACTTCGAAGGTATCAACATTTGCATTTATTTTAATATAATAAATGATTCAAAGACATTTATTCAATGTAAAAAAAGACCGAATCATATAGTTTAACATGAAATTTTCAAAGTCGGTGGACCATGACTGTGGGGTAAGAGGTTCATAATATCCACGAAAACAAGATGGGATGTTACTTCTACAACAAACCAATATCATTCACCCATCATAAGCAATTCCTGAAAAACTTCCTTAATCACAAACTTTAAGATGAGACATTACTTCTACAACTGCAAACCTAATATCATTCATCTATCATAAGCAGTTTCTGAGAAACTGACCTATCAGACTCAGAAACTGACCTATCAGAAACTTTTAACATGAAATTTTCAAAGTCATTGGACCAGGACTATGAAGTCAGGGGTGAAACAAAATGTATACATGCTGTTACAACTGAATACAAAATCAGAGTGACCTCCCATAAAGGGTTCACATCAAAACTGATCTAATCACACTCTTGAACAATTGTTGACACCTCTGCCAACAGCATACCCATGTTTCGCCTTCCACACCTTTTGTCGCAAGCGAGACAAAAATTCACAGTATTTTAGAGAAAACGCATATAATTGGCTTTTTGATGATGTCATGGCTTTTTTTTCAGTGTGATCTCAACTTCCATGCAAACAAATATCTTTGAAAATTTTGGCCATTTAAGACAAACAACCAAATATTTTTGTACATTTATTACAAATGATATATTGATGAATTTGAGTTCCGTAGGAACAGGATAATGTAAAATAAATAAAACAACAGTCAAAGAGGTATAATGTAACAACAATATAAAGCAACTAAACAATGTTTATCTTGGCTAACTACACACATATTTCTGCATGCATTCACTTCTAATACCTATTTCATTTATCACAAAATGGCTATGTTTTTGTATCACATTTCCACTTCTAAAATGATTTCAAAATATCAACTCCTTTTTTGTAGTAATAATGCTTCACACTCAAAATAGTTTCTCTTAATTCACTCGCTATACTACTCATAAATATTTTAAATTATGTTTCACATAATGAGTCTCTCGCTTTTGGCCATGGTTTTAGAAATCTTAACTTCTGTACATGTTCATGTCCAATCATGTGGAAAACATTAATTTTTGTGTCTTGTCCATTGTACCAAATTTCATTCATAAAACTACTAATTTTAGAGAAATTAAATGCACTTTAATGTTTTGTTTCATTCATTAATTTATTCATTTATTTAAAAAGTTTAGGAATGCCTCTTGCAGCTTGAATACCTTTAACCTTGAACCCTATAGCCTTAAATATATAAGGATATATATTTCAATTTCATTTTTACTTTCTACACCAAAAATAAATACCAGAAGCTAAAACTGAGAGACTCCGATGTGAATCATACTTTACTAACTCTAAAGCTAAACATTCAATATCATAGACTTTTATTACTCTAATTTTTATGATATTCCAATCAACTGTAAATATCCACCTCAAGTGTTTGAAAACACTCTTTTAAATTTTTCTGCACATCTGATCACAGGTAACTTTTCCAACAATCATTCTAAAACAATCATCTATAAATTATCTCTTTGTTGTTACTTGTCAAGACATTAATAATCACAGGAGCATGGAAATATAGTGTGTATAAAATCATTTCCTCTGAATCATGCATTTAACTGAAATAGTTAATGATTGGCATGAAAATACACCGCCTAGTTGCATTGTTTCATCATTTCTATAAATAGATCTACTTTTGATTTTAAAACTATGGCTAAGAACTAGACTAAAACACATGTGTTTCTGTTTTACACAAATCATTTGTTAATTTATAACTAGACTAAAACACAAGTGTTTCTGCTTTACACAAATCACCTGTTAATTGTTAAAAGTACATGATTTATTTGAAGTTAATTACCACATGAATTTGAAATTCATGATAAACCTCCTTAAATTGAAAACTATTGATTTCTTTTAACAACTCGATCATCGTTATGAAATGTGTAAAACAAAACAGAAGAAGAATGTGTCAAGACACAAACAGAAAAAAAAACCAAAATAAATAAGAATAAGTTAAAAAAAAAAAAACGAAATAAAACAACAAGCAACTAAGTCCATTTAAAATATGAACTCCTTTTCACAATAAGAAATTGCTATTTTTATCTGAGAAAAACATGGCTGCCTATTCGCAGTATTTCTGTTTTTCTTTGAATTCTATTTCCTTTGACAATGTTAAAATGCAGTTTTCTCTATAAATATAACTTTCACAAGTTAATATGTATCATGTTCTTCACATTTTAGATTGTAATATACATGGTACAAGTATTTATTAATTAACAGATTTTTCAATTATCTGTTGTACATAAACCCTTATCTAGCACTGAATGTTTAAAGATTGAAAGTTCAGGCAAGACAAAGAGAAAAGAGAGAGTAAAAGTTGTCCCCTTCTGTAGTTTTGTTGTCCCCCAATACTGTACAGAATATACAATACCCAGTGTCATAAACAGTCTTTCAATTTTATAAAAACTTTCACAACCACTCAACTGTTAACCTAACAAAATTTCCAAAACTATGACTTTATTAAATTTAAACTAAAGAAAAAAAATTCATGCTTTATTCACATTTTTCTTTACGTTTTGTTACAATAGTCATTTAAAAAATAAAATTCAATAATTCTGGACTGAAGTTAAGTTACACATACACAAACACATATTTTCCGCACACAGCTGTGTAGGCATTGGCACCTTTTCAGCATTACATACACACATCACACATAAATTGCACACTGGTATGAATAAATAATATGTATATGAATATGATAAATATCTTTTGTCATGATATTTCTGTACAGGAGGCTTATCATACAAGGGCAACATACACATACATAAAATTGTCATTGGATGGAATCAGCACTTTGAGCTGCCAAATTTTAATGTGGCATACTTCAATAACAGTTACAAATAAAAATTAAAAAGGTAGAAAGGTTAGAAGATAGGGAAGAAAGAGGAAACAGTGAGAAACAGTTTAGAACTTGAGTGGTCGAAATCCAGGTCTGTTGGTCTTCTCTCCTGCCCAGGACTTTGACTTGATTCTGAAATGTCTAAGATCTTCTGAGTGGTCTTTATGTAACATAGGCTTGTAGCTCTGAGGATCACAATACTCCTGCAAAATAGTAAAAATGACATTTATAAATTTATTGCAGCAAACAAGAATGTATACGTACATAGCTAATTAATTCTATAAACTACACTGAGAAATTAATGGTCACCTTGGCCAGTATCTAAAAAGCATCTATATAATACAAAGTAAAAATTGAAGTTTTATACCAAATGATGTTTTCACAAAATTCTTCATTGATGTTTTAAATGACTTATATGTCATACACCTGAATGTTAGTCTCCTACTTCACTCCACCAGCTTTGGTTAATAAATCAACATTATTGTGAATAAATTTACATGGTTTGAAATTGTTCATTTATTCATGTATTTTCTTGTTTAATTACGGAAATAAAAAATATCATCTAATCTTGTTCCAGTTTTAAAAGAAGCTATTTCTAACATGTCTTACAGAGAATTGTTCATAGAAGACTTTATAGCCACCCTCTAATAAGTACACCTCTGGATAATATAAGGAAGGATAACAGTCTTTGTTGGCATGTCTATCTTGCTGTCGTAAAAATCTTGACCTGTAAAATAAATCCATTATAGTGATATTAATTTTGTCTACATTTCAACGATTATTGACTGCAAGCTTATTGTAAACAATATTGTAATTCCATAAGATTCAACTTTATTTGGAAAATCAAATTACCAAGGGAAATGCAATGTCTGAAAACTATTATTGAGAGATCATGACCCATTATGACCTAATGGATATCCTGACAAACAGGAAGAAACCCCACTTTACCCATTCAAAAATGCCAAATTCAGATTAGTATCATATTTTCTCCTTTGTTCATAAAAAGCAGAAAAGTGCTGATCATATAATTTATAAATATTAAACAACATCAATTAATTTTGATATTCATTCATTTTTTTGCCTCTGACAGCATTTTTAACTCTTTACACATGCCAAGTACTTACAAATTAGGTCCTCTTTCTGATGAGAATTCACAATGAAAGATGAGGATATTTCTCTTTTCTGGGTCAGATGTCTGAGATGGATTCCTCAGGAATTCTTCTGTTATACCTTCTCTGGTGTAAATATTTTTGGCATCCTGAAACACAAAAGCATTTGTATGATATGATAAAACAACTTTTTCTAACCCATATTTCTTGTAAATAACCAATGTAAATGCTGCATTTTGCAGTTTTGAGAATGGGATATTGTAAAGATACTAGCTCTTCAGAGACAATTCAATTTGTCCTGTGATTTTGATTATCTAAATTTTTTACAAATGTAAATAAATTTCAGTAATTTTCTAAATTTTTCCAATGAGTGGATGTGACATAGTTGGTACCCTAAATATGGTAGAACACGAAAATAAAGTTACTATAGACACAAATTTTAAATTAAATAAATAAAATTATTGCCATATTAGAATCAGAATAAATTCATGGAAGCAAGACTGATTTTTAACATGGGTAGGTATAAATCTGTCTGATTTTAACTCTCACAACCACTTTGGCTAAAATATTCATTTCCTAAATGCCTACCCAATGTTTAAATATAATAAAATATATCTTGCACGATTTGAATTTGTGAATGCAAAAAAGAACCAATTTTTAATCCATTTTGTAATATTTGCTTGTTACAGAACTTGAACTAAATGCTACTATCGTTTTGGAATTATCATGTAAAGAATTTCAATGACTTACCCTAATGTGACCACCATTGTATTCATATGGATACCGACAATCTATAATGACAAATTTCTCTATAACATGGGAGTACTCATTGTTGATAAGCTGTCGCACCTGAAACAACCAAACAACATACTTAAATAAAAAATTTCAGCAATACAAATATCCCCCACAATACAAATATCCCCCACAATAAAGCTGCAATTTGTTAAAAAGCAGAATGGAACTTACTTCTTTCTGATTAAATTTTGTCACCTTAATAACTCCTTGGCACTTCTTAATAAACATCATCAAAAACTCTGATAATACACAACTACATATACAGTGAACAGACCACAAGCCAAAATACTTAGACCATGTACTAGACGAGACTAGGTTTTCATTTACATTGAACATTTAAAAGTTAAAGTTACAGTTACAGTTTTGTAAAGATTGGTAACTGTTATATAGTCCTAATTCAAATGAAGTACTCAACAAAATCAATTTGAAGAAAAGAAATATCCGTTCTCAAGTTTTTTGTAGATATCTTACCGTTTCAGAAGATATACACTTGAGATCTTGGTGTTTGCCTGGAATGATTGGTAATGAGTAAGGTTTGGAACAGTCGGCGATGAGATCAGGCTGATCATAGATCTTATTGAGTGCCATCTTTATCATGGCATCTGTTTCTGAATGACATCTGTGTAAAACTGGGACAGGTTGACTCTAAAATACATTTTTACATGATTATTCAATTTATCATTACAACACCATATTTTAAAATTCAAAAAGTCCGGCCAAGTAAAGCTGAAAACTAAAGATACCAACTGACCCTGTTAAAGTGAGCAGCATTGTTTATAAATTGAAGTACTACAAAATGAACTTGAACTGGCTGAAATTAAGTAATCAAAATTGAAAATATTCAAAATTGTAGTCTTTTTTCTCTCTGCATTTGCAAATCTTAACATCACTACAAAAAATTTGATAACCAGTTTTTGTTTATTTCATATCACTATTCAAAAAATAAATTATTGCTCCAGAATTTTTGAGTTTTATAGTATCTGTTTTACTTTTGCATGCGTTCCTCATCTGTTTGTTTTTAAAAACACAGACATTGTAATTATAATTAATATAATAATTTAATAACTTTCATTCCTCTTGCATACCTTAGTCTCTTTAACATCATCTTCATCTAAGGCAAATGACTTTCTTCTTTTACTTTGATGTGGAGTGGCATCGTCACTACATGGGTTACGCTTGTTGCCGAAACCTCGACATCTGACGTCAAATGACTGAGATCGATTAAACAGTGATCTACTACGTCGTAACTGTAAAAACAAAAATGCAATATTTGATATTCTTGCTTATTATTTAACTGGAATTTAAACTTAGCCTAATGTTGTTTGCTTAATAAGCACACATTTAAAATTTTTATGTTTAAAAGAATGAATGCACATTATTTTTAAATGCCACCTCTTAGTAAAATAAAAATATGTCTGGTATTTTTAAGATTTGTTTAATAGTGGGAGGAAATCAGTTATTCTGAGTAAGACATTTAAGAATGACATTGCATAAACAATTTCAAGGATAATATTCTGCTTCTCAACAAACTAAAAAACAGATTAGCAATTCTTGCTAATGAAATCCTTCATGCTTGTGAACAAAAAGTATTTAATGTGCCAACATTCTAGTTCATAAAATACACTGAGGATAAAAACTTACCTTCGGTGTTTCGTCATCTGTTACTGGCATGCCAAAGGAAATTGGAGCTTTAAACAAACTTTCCATTGTTTCTGGTGCCTACAATAAAAAAGACCATTTCAATGACCTAATATTTATTTTCTAGACAAAATAGAGTTTTGCATAATAACCAAGTCTGGAGCAATTTTTATTATAATACATAAATAAAAGCATTAAAACATTCTATATTGAAATAAAATTAATTTTCAAGTGGGGATTAACCCGTGACCCAAGAAAACAATCAGATTTTAGCAGGTCAAAGCTAACAATTCAGATTTAAACATTCAATAGAAATATGCTGAAACAATGCAGACATCCATCCTTGACCAAAGTCTGTGGGTATGTGTTTGACTTAATGAACATCAACCTTAAAGCTTACTTGAATGACTTTGATGGATGACCTTGCTACACTTAAAAGACTAGAACTACAAATACACATACCTTAGGTGTGTCATCATCACTATCTGGAGCCTGGCTAAGTACAGGTGCACTGAATAACTTGGCCATGGTATCTGGCACTTCTGATGACTACAATTAAAAATTGCTATTATTGTAATTTCAGGTAAAATCTTTCAATTATTTTTGAAAAAAACAAACTTTAAAACAAAATTGAATTGTAATATATTCATTTCAGAGACTACAAAGGACAAAACAGGTGAAAATTAGTATACTTTTTGCCTGACATAAGGAGCAAATGTCCTGTCTTGGAAAAATGTTAAATCTTGTAATCTTGTATATGCTAATCAAATTGATTTTTTATGTATACACCAGTTTTAAGGTTCTTTATTTTTTTATTGATGCTGTTTTTTTTCCAAGTCATTTGAACTTGGGTTTAGAAGGTATTTACTTATTCACAAATTTAGTTTGACTAATTTGTTACAAAATTTTCTTTATGAAGTCTACATACCTCAGATTTATCATTGTTTTCGATAAGGTCAAGGAAACCATCATCAACATCATCTTCATCAAAACTGGCAAGAGGACACATCTTCAGGGGACTGTCAGATTGCTTACTGATCTTTACATCAGAGAAATCCTAGAAAAAACATTAAAAACATTAGTAACTAAGCAAAAACGTTTTTTTTAAAAAAAAGGCTAAGAACTCAAAACAAAACACCTTATTGTAACCAGTTTTTATGTACTCAAACCTGATGACAAAAATTGTGGTTTCTTTGAAACATCATGCATTTCAAGTTTAAAAACGAATTAATGAATATCCAATTAAAACATCCATGCTACCCAAGGAAGGCATTTAAAAATACAGATTATTATAAGATGATGTTGTCTTTAGGCAAAACAACATCAATTTAATACTCTGAACCAAGATATTTTGTAACAAACATACACCAGTCTTGTTAACAGTTATGATGGTTAACCATTGCCATTTATCTTATAAACAGATACTTACTAGACTAGAAAAAGACTTTGATCTTAATCTGGACGGTGAACATTTAACAGGTGAATACTTCAGTGGTGAACAAGTGTCTTCACTAATGATCTTCAACTTGCTTCTCTTTGGCATACCAACTGGTGCCACAAACTCATAATCCTGCAACAGAAAACAAAACAAATTTCTATTATTGTCAAGTCTGATTTCCTAGGTTTGAATAAATTTACAATTGTGAAAGGATACTGTTTTATTTATAAAATAATTTCCAACCAAGTGTTGCATTTGTCCTGAAAATATATGCCTAATGTATCAAATCTTCCATCTTCCAATTGTATGATGTTCTCTAAAAAAGTAATTTTTGGTGATAAATCTAACTTGTGCCCAAATACTATGCAAAACTAAGTTTTAGTTATTCAATGTGACATTCCTGATGTTAAATTCCTAACTATAATGTGGTATTACAAATGCATAAGAATGTCCAGTGATTGTTTCTGAAATACTTTAGTTTTAATACTTCATTTCCAAATTGCAACAAAGAAGTAAAAGTATTCACTTACCCTATTATCCAAACTAACACCACTGTCTTGTGAACTGTTCTCGTCAATGAAGAACATGGGTTTGTCATCCGGGAGACCAGAGTCTGGTGATGTCCGATTATTGGTAGGTGTGGTGGCATTGTTTTCTTTGTCTGTAAAGTCCACAGGACTAAGTCTCATCATGGGTGGCTGCAACAGAAAAGTTTGTTATAAAATCTATTTTATACATATACTGCAACAGAACTCAACCCCTCCATGCAATCAAAGCATTGAAAAAAGTACTCCCATTCAACCTGGTATACACAGCAACGATTTAATCAAGTAGTTATTCTTACATGACTAAAAGATTAAAAATGAAACAATAAAATTATCTTTCCTGCAATCACCTGAAATTTAGCTTTTGTTCAACACCTGAATACCTGTAATGGCTGGTTCAATTTTATTAATTGAAAAGTTGCCTTAGAAAAATTTTACAAGCAAAATTTAATTTAATTTTGTTCTTAAATTTGAAATTTACATTCCAAGTATTGCCTCTGTGCGTTTTTCATGAAGATTGCATACAATTTGTTATGTTTTAAAATACTTTATTTTTTATTCTATTGCAGAGATACAGGAGTTCAATGTAATTCAGCACCAGTTTATTTTCTCACTACTCTCATTTTATATAACTACCTTATGATCAAATTCTACTTACAGGTAGGGACTGTATTCTTCTAAAGGCAATGGTCTTCTTCCTACAACGAGGGTGATGGTGAAAAATAAATTCAGTTTCAAAGAAATTCCTAGACATCATTACTATCTTCTTAAAATCCAAGCATATAAATTCAATCTGATGAAACTAGTTTTATATATTATTTTCATGTTAATTTTTACTCATACTTCTCACACTCTTCCATTTTCAGGAGGAAAGCTCAACTAGAAAAACATTTACTTGTTAAAATCTACAAATTATTGCTCAAAATTATCAACACATCATACAGTCAATTAAAAACTAAAGGTGTGCATGTAAGTAATTAACAACTTAAAAGGTGTTACCAGCAATTAAAAAATTCACACTTTCTTTAATTACTGGCTATTTGGAACCATTAATTAATGTCCAACTATTTCCTGGTGCCAAATCAATTTACAGGTAATTTAAACAAGCATTTAACTCATTAAAACATTTGTTAGTCCATTTTAAATCAGAACTGATCTAATATCAGTTGGAAACACACGGATTTGTCAAGAAATCTAGCAAGAATTAGGCACTGATTATACAAGTCCAAACCAGAAACATTTTGCCTTGTTAGGTATGTATATGTACATGTAGTTTTCTAGGGATTATCAATTTAAAACTAAGCTTTATCTTGTCCTGGGGTAAATCTCACTAAGCTAGGATGTCTTTTCAAACTGATTGTACTTTAGTCTTCACTTTGAAGACTTCTTCCTGTAAATCTTTGTTTCATCCACACTTACTTTTTCCATTTTTTCATATTTTTTCTTTACTAAATTGCTGACAGGTCAAATCTGTAAGCTTGATCCTTTTATTTAATATTATAATTTATACAGACAAAATATACAGATTTCACTATACTTAATGTATTTAACTGCAACACTCTGAAACCTGTTTAAATTTCTAGACTTACTTGGTAAATGCTTCTGTTGGTATCTCTGGCTTGACTGAGGATGCAAACCTCTGCAAGCTGCAAATAAAAAAAACATTAGGCTGCAATCTTAATAAACAGCAACAGCAATTATGGCCTTACCATAAAATGCTGAAATAAATAAAGATTCACAGCACTTTCACAAGAAACATAACTTTTATTTGAAACTAAGCCTTCGCATAAATGGTTTGAACTATAAAAACATACTCATTTACAATAGGCTTAAAAATTTCCAAAAATTTTCTATGGTAAGGGCCATGGGACCAGTGATTAAGTAAAAAAAAGCACCTTAAATTAAATCTTTTATTTATTTATGTTTCCTGAAGTGGGATAAGATAGAATCTTTAAATTCATAGTATACATGAATTTAATAAATATTCTGAACTCTTTTTCCTATTTCGATTATTGAGAGAAAATTACCTATTGAGAGAACTGGAAATGGCTAAGCGGAAAGACAAAGCGAAAAAGTGTTGTGTAAAGAAGTAACTATAAAAGACATCTAGCTGTATGAAAATGAAAAGATAAGGGGTAAATGTCAGAGAGACTGCACTCAATCCATGAAAAAACAGAGGAATTGACAAATCTAGAGGTCTCAACAAGGCTTTCAAAAAGGGTGGAATACAACTCCTTGTGAAAAGCTCTAAATCACCCCAAAGAAAAAATTGTGTATGCGTAAAATAATACTGCATTTATCTGAATATTATTAAAAATATACATGTAACAGAACATATAACACAAAGACAAACCTATGACCAAAATTAAGTGGACACTGGAGGTTATAAAAATCTCTATGGCCAAAAATAGAACATATACCCATAATTATGAATTTCTCATTATTATTCTCTTTAATCTACTCATTTCCATGGCAGTGGAACAAATTTAAACTCTTGACCAGAATCAGAATTTGAATAAAGCAAACTGAGGTTAAGTTGTATCAATTTCTTACAACTGTAAGTGAGAAAATAATATTACATGAAGAAATTCTAAAAATTGTTGAAATAGTGCTAGTAAATATCAAGTATGTTTCCTACCTCCAGGTACCAAGTAAAGCTTTTGCCATTGTTAAATTCTGAAAATTTCTTGAAGGAGGCTGGAGATGATGTTGACAGTCTGAGATTCAGGTGAGGAATGAATTGAATTGAAAACAAGGTAATGATTAAAGCCAATTGTTAATTAGATGATGATGACATTCACCCCAGGTAGTCACCCTACCTGTACCCACATCAAAGGATCCAGCCTCTCAGTAGTCCTGCAGTTTATATCATTAGGTATAGTACCTGGGCAATAAATACCTCCAATAAAACACCTAGGGGACTACTGATAATTAAAGGTGTGATGGACCCTAATTAACATCCTGTGGTCCACTTCCTTTGAATGTTAGATATATGGATATTTGGTAAGGTATTGCTAAATGTGACACATTGGCAGGTAAACTTACCTGTAAAAATAAACACATGTTCAAAAAAGCAGAAAGACAAACTTCTAAGGTTAAATATGGCACTACTTACCTGCAATCCTAATTTCCTGTGCTGCAAGACATTTTCTACTAATACCCTTTTAGGACATGAATGCACTTAACACTTGGGAAAGATTCTACACCTGGGTTTGTTGTACAAAATTTAGTACATTCATAAATATTTTAGACTGCCTCAAATTCAAACAGAGTTTCAGGGACACAGATAGGTTTGTTTTCTAACACCTGATAGTGTGCCTTTATTTACCTAATATTTATTATAATCATTATAATCTCAAAGAACAAATAATTCTAACATCCAAAACTAACATCACCAATGTTTAACTTTGTGATAAGCATTGGGAAAACAGACAAAATGGATAAGAATGTATTGACCTACTGAAATTTCTTATGTTATCCATGATATTCACACATTTTATCTAATTATAATTTTTAAAAGTAAATCTACTTTTTTATTCAAAAATACTGAAATGCATTAAAATTTGAATTTAAAGTTCAATCAACCATGACAACATTTTGTCACTATTTAGACCTGAATTTAAATATTGTTTGTTCCCCCGACCCATATAAATAGTCCAAACCCAAAATTTTTGATTTTTTTTAAACAAATTTTATTTTATTTGTTGTTGATTTTATAATAAATCTGATGTATTTTTTATTGTCATTGAAAAAAAATGATTCCTACTTTCCAACCCACATTTAATTATGTGTAGGATAGCAAACAAACACATTATTATGTAAGGCCTTATTGAGAATTTTTTTAATGACTTTTTGAAAGAAGTTTTTTAGATGTATATATCTGCAAACTAACATTTTAAGATGTCTAACAAGAAGGTCAAATGTTTTTACTTTCACATCTAAAAGAAAAAAAAAACAACTGTGGTCTTGGCCAATGAAATTCTCCCTTTGTCACACATTGTCTAAATAAATAAATAAACAAGATTAAGGAGGTTTGCCAAATCAGGTGTTGTTTGTTTACATAACAATTTTACTTATCTTATTACCACTTAATTAAATTTACAAGTAGCTTTTTTAATTATAAATATTCTATAGTTATACAATAAACTTGTCCAAACACAGTTCATGATGCATACACAAGTTTGGATAAAATGTTTGGGAGTGGGGAAAATTTCCACAGTAATGAATTTAATTGTGCCATTGTTATAATACAAACAAGATTAGACCCATGTTGTTTCTCAAATTACTAGGTTTAATTACTTTACATAACATAAGTGTTCTATTTATCTTATCAATGAAATGCAATAGGTATTTACTAAAAAATGAGGAAACTTTAAGAATAAATAGAATGCTTCTTCCAATAAAGGAAAAATATAACATTGAACATTAATTTCCCTATAAAAATGCTGTTTATAATAAATCTAATTCAATTTTTTTGTCTTACTATTATGTTATAAATTTAAATTCCAAACAAGAACAATTTCTTTGTTTTTACATCCACATTTTTCAAATCCTGACATTTTACAAATGACAATGGACAATTGATAAAATATTAGGTTTTTAAAGTTGTCCAACTACTTTTTTTCAAACAAATTGACATGTTCAGTCTAAATTTGATTTAAAGGCTAACAGCTTGGGTTATTTAAACTAGGGAACAATAGGCATTTTTATCTACAAGTTCAAATCATGGCCCTGAAGCCATTCCAAAGAAGCTGTTAACATACAGGTACCAAATATTTTACCTGTATCAATCGATCTGATTGGTTATTGATCATCAAATCAATATCAATCATAGTAGTCAGTCATTAACCAGGTGCCCCCATTGTCCAATTACTAATTATTATTACATAATGTCTATATATTTTATCATTTACTTGTCAGACATATTTTATGGTTCTCTCTTCACATTTGTGTCTCCAATCTACTATGAAATCAAACATAAAAAGTCATTATAGTAAAAACAACCTGTTTCAGCTCATTGACTAAAGTTTTTCCCAATAAAACCCAAGTTGCATGGAAAATTTTCTCAATTCAAATGTGCCCAACATGGCATAAGCAAATGCCAATTTTACATGTTTCTGGTATTAAATGAAAATCTGCAAGATCACAGCCGTCACGGAAGCCAGATGGTGCAGTGTTTATGAATGAATTATACCCATTTAAGGTCCATAAACCGGCGAGACAGATGGTCTTATTTGAATGAAATTTTTCCTAGGTAGGTTAGGTGAGGATATGATACCCATTTAAACTTAAATCAGTTTAATGCTTGGCACACTTCGGCAGATGTTACCCTGACAATTCTGCTGACTTAGAATAATAACCTTTTATATATATTGATTATTCCAAATAAGAAAATTCCCTCTTAATAAATCAACAAGCTTTAAACATGGTATGATATATAGCTGGAATTATTTTGAGATCTGGAATTGGTTGCATCAATGTAAAATTCAGCTTCATTTAAAGATGATTATATTTAAGAATCCAACCGGACTGTACATAATGGATTTTTTTAATTTTAATTTTCAAAAATCCATCCAATGGCCAAACGAAACACAAACTGACAAGATAAGTAACAAATGTAATAGTTTCGTACCAATAAATAACTGTCATAAGAAATGAAAACTTCTCCAATACTATCACAAACGTCAGACAAACTCTTAAACAGACAACAATCACCATCATCAAATGTTTATGCTTAGACACAAATAAATACATCAAACCTCTAGCAATAGGAACAACCAAATACTTGTCATCTTCAACTTGTAACTTGCTTGAAAAAACTTTCTCTTTAAACCTATCCCTAAAATAATATAAATACTGACTGAAATATCCTAAATATAAAATCCACCATGGACTTAAAAATCTAAGAAGAACAAAATTGAAGAGACAAGAGAAAATGTGTTAAATCTTAAACATGTAGTTGTTAACTGGACATTCTTTTGACAGACCTAAGCTTGGGAATTTGTTGATATGTTTAATTTTCCCAGGAAAATTCAGAAATTTTATGGCATGTATTAAGTTTAAACATATTTGAAAATCCAGCTGACTTTGATCAAATACTTGAATTGTTTATATTGATATCCATACATGTATGTATCTGAATCAGACATGCCCTTCAGCATGAACAGGAAAAAATCAACTGAGAGCAACAGAGATAGTTTTCAGACAAGCCGAGCCAGACAATAGGTGGATACACAGACACACTGAGACAGGGACATGACAAGACAATGTACTAATACACACATACTGATAGGGACAAAACAAACATGTAATAGGTCTGTCAATAACAAATGGATTGCTAGTTACCCTACTGTTTTTAATACATAGTGTCAATCTACTCTGTCAATTTATAAGGGAAAAAACCAACAAAAAACCAAACTTAAAATACTTGTGTTTATGGGTTCATAGCAATACCATCAGTAGATAGGAAATTTCTTTAGCCTTGTTTCTATGGGAAGATTATTTGTTTTTTAAATGGTCTTATTTACAAATTGTCACTGGTATAAAATTGAGGGATAGTAGTTAACCCATAAACAATTTTTTTGTACATTAACCTGCAAGTCAAATAATAAGATTTTTTATCTGTCTTGCTTGTTTATACTAATCAAGTTAGTGAAAAATTGGAATTGTCAAATTCAACACAACACATGATAATTATGGATTACAAATATTTTGTAGCATTGGACAATTTCAGTCACAATGAGAAGGGTTAATTAGTATTATATATTCTTGTACAGGGGAGAAAAAATGCAAAATCTACAATAATATCTAATTTCTACAACTCAAGATAACTTTTTACAAAAGACACAAAAAATCTTAAATCATAGATTTTCTTAACAAGCTGAAGATAAACAAATCAAATAAATGTTTTTATTTCTAATCAGATTGGAAAAAATACATGTTTCTCTGTGATAAAATTTAGGATCAAGGGATTATACACCACTTAATCTTTTAAGAGGAAAAAATCCATTCACATTGACTGAGTTTGAGCTTTTCTATGTAAATACATTAAAACCATTTTAGGCATCATCCTCTGCAATACAAAACAAGATTACAGATGGTTTGTTTGTCTTTAGTCTCCAGTTGAGTGATTGGACTTATGATGGGATTATGGGGAATTTTATGGTTTAATTAGATTTGTAAATGGCCTCTATTGCATCATTATCCTATCATAAAGAAAACCATGTACACAAACTAATGTTTCCACTAATGCCAGTTAATTATAAGATGTCAGTCAAATTAATTAGATCATTATAGCCAGATCACATGTGGTCTTGTCCCCTACCCATGTACATGATGATAAATGGCTTCTTACCTCATTTCTAATGTGGGTGAATCCAGAGGGGTAGGAGAGTCTACAAAACATCCTGCAATTAAATTATTTAAAATTTAAGTCAATATTTTCATCAAATTAAATTTGAAGTTTCAGTGTCTTCAACTAGTAATTAATTGATATAAATGACATGCTGTAGTACCAAATTATGTCACAATAACCTACTATTATTCTGAGTATCAGGAATTACAATGTAATGTGAAGTTCTCAATGCACATCACCTGTTTATCATGACAATATAATAATCAAAATAATAATCAAAATATTATTTAAGAAAATTATGTATATAATCAACATACCATGTGAATATGAAACTAAGTCCTGACATGACAACATATTAGTTATTCCAAGTGATCCAAAAAGAATGAAATGTTCAGCTACAGTCCAGTTTATACAATTATAACATGTATATAAAAGGAAGTTTTGAATATCGGATTATGAAAATCATAAATATTTGACGTTTTTTTCCTTTGATGTTGCAACCTGTTTGAACCAAAAAACCCGTCCTAGGAAGAAAATAACCCTACAGACACCAAAGTGTGACTGGTTGGTCAGGTGTAACATTCAGGTGAAAACTGGTAGTCCAATCAAGTTACAACTATTGTAGATTTAATTTGTCTAATTAAACAATAAAGCCAAAGCTGTCAGTGGACAATTCAATTATTTTATCAAGGCTTGTTTGCTCCCTTGGGTGGTACAAGTGTACATCTGACTTGTTTGCCATATTATTTTTATTGGGATGATCTGCAGATAGTGTGATATGCATCAAAATGTTATCAAGATACTGCATTTTTATTTCTCTAAATTTAAAAAAATTCACACTTGTAGAGCCCACAGGCTTGTAATTAGATGCAACCATAAAATGTTGACAATTTTATCTTCAATGTAGTGCCATGAAAAATCAATTGTCAAATTCTGACAAATTTTATGCTCCTTGATTTCTTCAAGTTTACAGATATATACAAATATATACACACACTACAGAAAGTAATTGATAATTTCATGGAAGGGAGATCAATTTCTTTTTCATTGTACAGACACAGATTGATCACACCTTACAAAGGCTAGATTACATCAAGTTTTAGTGGCTTATTTAAAGGCTTCACTTCCTTTTTCACTCAAATGAAAAATATTACCTAACTCACATTTCTAAACCTGTAATAAGATGTAAAATGAAGTCAATGGGTTTTCATGCATGATTAATAGCTATCTTCTTGTAATTAAGCAAACATTTCTCCTAAAACAGGACTTACTAAAAAGTGTTAAAATGTTTGATATATTCTTGAAAAAAAGAAGATATTTCCTGGGAACTAGACTGAAAATAATTGATATTTCCTGTTTAGTAGACTGCACACTTTTGTTGATCTGTGTAATGCCAAAACAAATATCCTGAAACACTTGTCATAATACTAGATTTCCTTTTCATAGTACACAAGTTATATTATCATAAATAACAGATAATTTTGATTGGACAATAAAAATTTGATTTCAACTAGAAACTTTACTTGATGATAACATGTCAATTTTCGTTTTATTAAGTTTATCAATATGTTTACTCCAGAAACAGCCAAGACATTTTAGCAAAAACACATAAACTACTTTTAATTGAACTTATAAGAGAATTAATTTGCCTCTACATTAATAAGTGACATTATACATATAGTTAAAAAAAAATAACCAGACAAAAATCAAGGAAATACTTCTAGAAGTAACATAACTTGTATATAATACCCAACATTACAATCTGTTATTAAAATAAAATACCACTCTAACTTAACAGAATTTTCTTCAGCTTTTTAGAATTCTCAGTAAAAAAATAAATTTTGCCCTCCCCAACATGAAACGAATGTTGGCATTAGTATACTGTCAATCAAAAACTCTCTGAAAAGGCATATATATTCATATTTCTAAATTATGTACCTGACTCTGAAGAATCTATTCTATTTGTTGGTTGATGACACTGAGTCGGTGGTGTATCAATGCTGGACAATGACAATTTTCTTCTTGGGGTTCCTCCCCTAAACAAAACAAATTCATTCACAGTAGAGGTTAAGAATGAACAATCTAAAGAACATGACCTATAATTTGTTTCCATGTTGAGTAATATGCTAAAAACTCCACTGCTGTCCTTTTTCAAATCCTGGCAATAAACAATTATTATGTAATCAAATTACATGGTTTAATTTAATTAAACAGCAGTTAACATTAAAGACCCTCTGTATACACATGTCATAAAAATTAAACTTCAATCAAAAATATAATTTCATAAATCAATATTTGACATGTAAGCGCAGTCATCTTGCATCACCTTTTTTTTTTGAAAAATCATGTTTTTCTTCAGGGGAAATAAATTTCAGAATTTTTTTTAAATATTACTTCTGCATTCAAATATACACCCCATGGGGATGGAAAAAACATATATAATTTTTCTGACATTCTAACATTGCATCGGTAATTTATGGATCATGATTTACAAAATACTTTTTGTTCATATCTTTTGGTAATAAATCAAAACAGAAAAAGTACCTATGAATAAATGTACACATACATGTTATTGTACTAATTGCTTTTTTATATTTCCAACCAAAAGGGTTCAGCGAATAAGTAATTTTCACAAGATTTAATCTATTTAGGCAGAGTTGGAAATAGTTGTTTGGCTGCCATTTATGGGCAGGGCACGCTGAAATTTTGCAAATTTTGACTTGTTTTATAGCAAAGTCATGAAAGTAATAAAAAAACTCAACTTCAAATTTTCCTACCCTGATTTAGAAATATAGACTTAAATTTTTACATAAACTGAATATTTTGTGATTTGTTAAATGGTCTTTATTGCCTAGTATTTTAGTATTATTTCAATATTTGCGGAATGGACAATAGCAATAATATATAAATTTCATCTTTATATTGTCCACATGTAAAACCATCATGTATGAACATAAAGCACCTCATGTGCCAGACCAATGACCCTATTTGACCAGCTACCCAATTTTGCCAAAAAGTTTCTTTTGAATGAAATACTTTACAGTTACAGTGTTTTAAGTCAAATATTTATATGACCAAATATGCTATATCAGTTTTCAAACAAGTACTAACTGTTTTATTTAAGTTTGGTTAACACTGTCATGGATAAGTATGAAAATTAAAAAACATGCATGGTATATATATGCATATTTTATAGGATTCTCTTGTCAATTTCTCTACATAAGAACATGACCATGATGTCATGATTAACGTGTACATGTAAATAAGTAATCTTGGTTCCATGCATGCATCTGAATTTATATCACTACATGCCCCATGCAGACAATTTTTGTACATGAAATGATGCAAAAATGCCCATTTTACTCACCTTCCAGTATTTAATTCACTGAGGTTCTGTGTAAGGTTTGTGACTGGCGAATTCATTTTTGATGGTGCTGTACTATTTAGTGCATTTAAAAAGTTCAAGTTGTTGCTGAGATTTTTCAGTGGGAGGCGAAGATGCAGAGTAGGTTTCTTTGAAATGCTGTTTTTAGACATTTTCCAATCCATGTGAAACAAAAATATGGCAAAAATGATATGATGAGGATGATGTTGTGATTTGATGACGACCTGTACATCAAAGTTGCGGACCGCTACACTAGTACATCAGTTCTTTGTTGCCGACAAAGAAAATGGCAGAACGGAATACACAATATCACAACACAGGGGAACTTAAATGTAAACCCATTTTTTCATGCGTGTCAGACGTCAGAATGTTAAATATAAAGCGGCACCGATAACCACAATCGCCTCTTATAACTCCATCTTCATAACGTAACCAACGAATTGTTTATATTGCACATTTTTTGCTATCAGATCTTTTCAGCTGTTCTGTGTCCAACAAGCCGCCGTCCTGTTTGAAAAACAACACAGAGTTGACCAATCAGAGTTCGTAAAATGAGGCATGTACCAACAGGAAGTAGATTTGGAGGCAAGTGTTGTGTATTCCCTTTTGATTTTCAAAATATTTTATTTTTTCACCGCATTCATGATTTTCCCCCCAAAAAATGAAATAATACTGAATAAAATACTTGTTTTTCAACGAAAATTATGATACAAAACCATGCTAATGCATATGCATTATCCCTTGTTTGGGAACTGAGGCGCCTGCGTGAAACATTGGCGGGAGTTACGGCTGGGACAAAGGGAAGCGGTGTAAACAAAAGACGGATTTTGAGAAGCAGAAATATATAGGAACCATGTCAACTGAACTGCAGAGAGATTTGGAGTCGCACAGGAAGTCAAGAAGCCGAAGAACACATCGTTATTCAAGAAGGTCTATTTTGGTTATTGTTTGTTTAGTTAGCAGAGCCAGAGCGGACTTTTGGAAAGGGGAGGGGGGTGTTGCGCTTGCCAACACATACTTGTACGTAAGTGGATCTGGCTTTTGGGAAGAAGGACCTGTCAATACATACTCGCCTGCATGCAAAACAAGGGTATCAGGTTAACTCGTTCCAATGTAAACTCGTCCCACGTAAACTCGTCCCAAAATATGCAAACTCGTTCCAATGTA
>JARWCS010000002.1:4774500-4796539 GCA_034783895.1 Geukensia demissa
GAAATACAAAGAAAAAAACCCCATCAAAATTGGACAAAAAATAGAGATCTTGCATTCAAATAAGAGAAAAACCCCTTATGGCCCCTCCCCAAAAAACGGGTGGGGCTAGATCCCCCAAAATCAATACCAACCTTTATTTTTAAGCAATTATTAATGTTCCAAAATATTAAAAGGATTGGTTCACTAGAACAAAAGTTATCGTGTGGAAACCAACCTGTCTACAGACACCAACACCGACGACGACGACGACACCGACAGCACCATACCATAATACGTCCGCAAATTTTTGCGGTCGTATAAAAATAAAAGATGTGGCATGATTGTCCATGAGACAGCCACCCACCAAGTGACAGTAGAAATTAACCTTCACAAAATTCACTTCAAAATCTTCTTGTCTGAAACTACTGAAACTATTGCAACTTAACTTTGATAGAATGGTCCTTAGGTGGTCTCTACCAAATTGTGTCTGGCATTCCCTCCCACCAACTAAGATGAGTGCCACGGATAAACATAGTTTTTCATAGAACCCTATGGGAAATTCATTTAAAAATCTTTTCTGAAACTACTGAGCCAATTGAACTAGCTTTGATGGTATGGTCCTTAGATGGTCTTCTACCAAAGCATCCCAAGTCCACCAACCAAGACGGCCACCACAGCCAAACTTAGTTTAACATAGGACCTTATCGGAAATTCACTTGAAAATCTTTTTGTCTGAAACTACTGAGCCTATCGCAACCAAACTTTGATAGAATGGTCCTTAGATTGTCCTCTACCAAAATTATGTCCGGCATTCCTACCCCTCATCACCCAAGATGGCTGCCTCAGTTAAACTTAGTTTCAAATAAAACTCTATAATATTTTCATTTAGAAATCTTTTGTCTATAACAGCTTGGTCTATTGGAACCAAAGTTAAATCAATTCAATATCAACTTTGTCTTGGCAACTATATTAGGTGAATGATTACAGGCTCCTGGGAGCCTCTTGTTAAAGTTTCCTCATTTCGTCCTGATAAGATAAAAAAAGACCTCCACAGAAGCTTCTTATTTCTGATTTGCTGATACACTTAAAAGATCTTCTCTGAAACTTAATGAATATTTTGTTATGGGGCATCAATAGAAAGTCCTTTACACAGTTTCCTCATTTCATTCGACAAAAATCATGGCTGCCATGGACGATTCTTGTTCTTCTCGTATGAATCTGCTTGGCCAAATGCCAGATGAGCAATACAGGCACAGAGGGCTCTAGTTACAAAGAGCTAATAGCTTCAGTTGTGTAATGCTGTATATTATTTTCTCAATAAGACAACTCATCATCCAATAGGAAGAGCTTGACAAAAACTGTTTTGTCTAGTGAAGTTTTCCTTGTCAATGGATGACCTAAAGGGGTGCCTCTAAGAACCAAATGTTTTGTCTTGTGTGTTAATTGTTGGCAATAAAAGACATGAATTTATTAGTTTAAGGGATGGGTTAAATTTTAGTAATATTTTCAAACAACCAATAATTTCTGCTTGAGATTTCCACACAATATAAATAATCGATTAAAAGCACTATTTCTAGCATGAGGATAATTCTAAATTTTTTCTGTGAGTTACGTACAAGATCATTCTTGACATGTTTCAGAATTTTTCTTTACTTAGATGTCACTTTGCCTTCATTTGTTTACAATTGTCACACAAGTTGTCTTTCGTACTGCCATTATGTTTAACACTTATATATTCTTTTCTACCTGTACAAAAATATATATTCTTTTCTACTCGTACAAAAATTTTCATTATTTAAGTGTGAACTGCTTTTTAGGTAGGGAATGTTTCCACAAAACCATATCTTTCCTTTGTTTGGTTTTCTTGAATTACAATGATACCATGGATACTCAGTGTTCCAAACAGTGAGGTCCATAAAAGGGGGACTTGAAAAAACAACGTTTTTGGGGTTTTTAAATGTATTCATAGATTCAGGAAATTTCTCCGTTCTGGATAGTTTAATTTTCAAGTTTTTAAGCTCTCGTTAAGGCTCAAGCTTAAAACTTTGGAAATTTAACTATCTTGAGTGGAGAAATTTCGTAACTGTCTGGTAGCAGAGAGAAAAGCTCTATTTACCTATTTTGCTTTTTAGATGCTTGGGAAATATAGCAAATGAACATTATGATAGTACACTGAATGCACAATTTACTAATGTCTGCATAGGTCATGTGATCTATTTTGTTTACCAATAAAATAAGAATATTAAGATAGATTTGATAACTGTCTCTTTAATCACAGGTATCTCAATAAACTATATTAACATATAAAATATACATAATATAATAACTGATGAACACTGAGATGTAGATGATGATATGGAACCACTTTTAACAGGCTGCCATTTATAAAAATTGATGTTTGATTTATAAAAGCTGTATCATCAAGAAAATTTATATTGGAAACAGGAAAAAAATTCTTTTCTCTTCTGACAATTACATGGATATGACTTGGATATGAGAACTTTGAAACCAAAACTCTGAATACTGTAATTATTTATTAGATTTAGGAAACCTGTATTGCATAGTGTTAGAATAACTTTGATTACTTGATTCTGTTAGAACTTGGTATTCACACATTCTACAAAGAGAATGTGTATTCTGTTATCATTTCTGAACAAGTATTCAGTAATGAGAACATGTATTCTGTTGAGAACCTGAGAACATGTATTCTGCAAGGAGAATTCAGAAACATGTGTTCCATAAGAAGAATTTGGAAACATGTTCTGTAAGAAGAACAACAAGAAAACAAACTGTGTTGTGAGAACATGTACCAGTATTCTGTGAGAAGAACTATGAAACATGTATTGTGTAATGAGAACATGGTCTGTCCACAATGTACATGATATATTGCTATATATTATGCTTTACATACCATAAATAGCTGTTTACAAACAAAAAAATGCTGCAGATTTCATGCAATGAACACAATATTCAAATGCAGTACAATGATATTTTTAACAAACTGTTTGACTTGCATATAAAACTGCAGTGAAAAAATACTCCATAGGCTAACTCTATATAATTTAAACAAATCTTTATGGACTAGAGTGTTTACAATTTCCACAAAAATATTAAAGAGTATACAATCACAATAAATCCTAGAATTTATTGAAGCCCATCCTTAAAGGTTATTCTACATTTATCCAGATATCAATCTAGGTCCATAAGGCAACGGAGCAGTTACATATATTTTTACCTAAATGAGGTGATTTTCTCAAATGGCCTTGGTTCTCTCCTGGACCTGACACCATTTTTTTTTTCAATTTGTACATACATGTACTTCTAAATAATGTTGAAAAGGCACTTATTCTCAAATGTTTTGCTATCTGCTTACAAAAGTTTAACCAAAAATTATACATGATATGTAATGCTGCATTTTCCTTACATGCCAATCAAGTTTTTCAACTAAAATTTCTTGTGTCACATTAATGTCATTGTTTCTCTTAAATGAGTCTGGCTTTTTACATTTTTTTCTTAAATATATCTTTAATAAGAATGACATAAGGAAAACAACAGATTTATCTACTTTTGAAAACTTTCAATAGTTTTTATATTTGTAAGTTTGTTTGTGTGAAAATCTTTTCCATTTTCCATTAAAACACAAAATCTGACTGTGCTCACAGGAAAGATTATCTTTAATAAAAATAAAGAAATACATTTAACTGTCAGAAGAGATGTTTAAATAATGTGGTGTGGTGTTCTCACACATTGTACATACTAAATTAACAGTGACATCTCTTACATATTAGAAGTTAACCGGTTAAAATTTAATAATATCAAAAGAGGAGATGTGGCATGATTGTCCATGAGACAGCCATCCACCAATTGACAGTTGAATTTAAACTATTAACACTTCTTAGAATTTATCTTGTAGCCTCTAATGTGTGAAATAAATTAAAACATGAGACTCAGTTTCATGAACCTCCTTTTCAAAATACAGCTGAAAATGATTTAAAATAAATTGTTATTGATAAAAAGCAAATGGATTTCAATAGACAAACAAGAAATAAATGATACATTTTCTACATCAACAAAAATATTTACTGTCTAACAACATTTCTGCATAAATAACAACTTTATACAAATACTTTAGAGCAGCTTCTGCTTTTAATTTCATCTAACATATAGTTATTTTTTAAACACAAGTTTTTAAATAGAACAGAAAGAAATAATGAGTTCAAAGGAAGACCCCACATACTGCCTCTCTTAAAATGAAGAAGCTACAAAGTGTCAATGAAATCATTTAGTTGTTTGATCATAAAAATATTTGTAACTATCCCAACAGTAAAAAATACCTTTAACAGATTATCAAGAACTTCTCCATAACAATTACTTTATATGGTACAGGGGCAGATCCGGGGAGGGCCCAGGGATGCCTGGACCCCCTTTGAAACACAAAAAGGATAAAAAAGCAAAAGTATGGGGTAAATTTTGGTCTTATAAATCTCCATTAGAAATTGAGAAAATTAATGAGTCAAGAGGTAAAAAAAAGTGGACCCTACTTTTCCAAAAGTCTGGTCTGGAATTCCACATGTATGTTTTTGTCATTATGACTATAAATTATGATCATTGCAAATATATGTGTGCTTTACTAACACCTGTGAATTGACTTAAAGTAACTATAGTAACACCAGACCAATTATCATCAAGTATTATTTAACTTTTGTATATAAAAGCAAGCACTTGTATACTGCACCAAAGTCTGCAAAAAAGATTTCAGAAATTTTGTTAACTATAGGCAGTGTCTGTCAGTGTCGAGTGTTATGGATTGAATAATGGTGGTAATGATTAAGGTCCTAGTAGGTTCTTGTGCCAATAGGGGTTTCAAAAAATTTTCAGACTACTTAAAACTGCAAAGATGAGGGATAATGTACACATTTTTTTACTTATTGTAAAATAATCAGTTAAACTTTGTAGCTTCTTCACATAAATACAGTCATACATAATTCACCATAAAGTATTGCATATCACATAAAACTGAATTTGACCGGTATGTAAGTATAATGAGTATATAATGACGCCCAATTACAAATTAGTACCATCTACAACCTATTTCAACCAAGATTTAGTTCAAACTCTTTCAACAGTGAAACTGAATTAATGGCCACATTGCATAGTCTTATGATTAAAACTGAAAGGAATTATGCATACTTGACCTCCATTAAATCATCAGGAAACCACAAAAAATTGAATTTTACAAAATAAAACATTATAACCCACTCGTGCATATTGTGACTTAAAACTCACCAAATGCCATATTACATGTATACTTGAATAGGAAATTTGGTATAAGATATCTAAAATTATCTTCGTTATTGATAATTATTGTAGAGTTCATAATTTTGAGAAGTTGTCTAATAAAACCTCTTTTCTTGATAATTAATGAAAAGTTCATAATTGAGCAAGCACTATTTAAAAACCTTAACTTTTTTCTCCTCATCATTACTGAAAAGTGAGCATAGTGACATTTAAATTAGATTTCAGAAAAACCATAAGCAGGTTAAACTTAAGTTTCACTTTTGAAAGAGGCTAGTGTTTAATAATCAATTCTTTAAATAACATTTTAAAATAATGATAACAGAAACAGACTAAACTCTATTTCTCATAGAATTTATAAATGCATGCTTAACAAAAATAAACATAAAAACAATAATTAACAAATAATTTCCTATCTCATAGATTTTATTGTCTTATTTTGCATGTGCATAGCTGTTTTTGTCCTTTGGACTGTTCATGTGGAGCTGCATCTGTGGCATGAACATGGGAAATGGCATCCTGGAATACATACTACGATCTCTTTGCATCATTTCTTCAAAGGCTGCAACTTGTGTGGCTCGGAGTTGTGCTTCATACAACTGTTGTAGTTGTGATGGCGAGGGAAACAAGCTCGGCTGGGGGATGGGTGATCTTAGAAAATGCTGAGGAAATGCTGGATGTACAGGGGATATCACAGATGACTGACTGCTGGGGGAGGTGATCATATCTCCCTGTAAGAGAAACAAACTTTAGTTTTACTACACCAGTCACACTGATAATCCAATGAATTTAAATTAAATTCTCCTGTCTTTAGACTATTAACCAATTTATTGTTTGTTTGTTTGATTGGGGTTTAATGCCACTTTCAACAATATTACAGTCATATCACGGCTGTCAGTAATGGTGGAGGAAGCCTGAGTGCCCAGAAGAAACCACCAACCTTGGTCGGGTAACTGACAATCCTTTCCACATGCGATGTGAGTTAAATGCAACCTGTTTTTTGTATGGTACAAACTTTGGTGCGAACTCATGCCGTACAGGTGAAAGGCTACAACGATCTGTACAGGTAAGTTTAAATCAACTACCTAGACCACTAGGCCACCCAGATTAAGCAATTTATAATACAATTAATACTTCATTGTGTGAAAAGTAGAAACTATTTCAGCAATGACTGAATGCATCTCGGAGTTCTCACTAGGACTTTTTCATTATGAGTCCTAGGATTCATTCCTTTTTCAGATGGCAAGTCCTAAAACATTTTGATGGGTTCACAAAATTTTGATTTCTTTACTGGACAATAGCACAGTGATTAGCAAGAATTTTTAAGGCAGGATCTTGTGTCTCTGCTTCTTTGCTGATATAGACAGTACATTGCTCAAACTCCAAAGACTTTTAAACAATGGATGGATGAGGTGTTCCTGAAATTGAGGATTCATTTATATTGAAAGTGTCTCAGACTTGTACAAATATTGTAAACTGAGGTGCTTGCAAGCGCATCATTATATGACCAAAGCATGTTGAAAATTGAACAAATGAACATTATGGTAGGTGTGGACACAGTAAAGTGCTTTACACAGTAATATGGCTGGATCAATGATCATTCATTATCCATAAAACTGGAGTAACTTTTGTTGCATTTTTCTGAGCAATCCCCATCAATATCGAATGAAAAATAAATTTTCATATCATGCCATAGGGTGTTGTTCCGGTAATTTGCCAACATATTTTCCAGGTCAGAGAAACATTTCCCTTCCTTCCTGGTGATATATCTCCAACATTGGAAATGTTTTGGCATATTACTGGAACTAAACCCCATTATTATATTAACAGTGGGACATTGCATGTGATGGATAATTTTGGTTATTCTCAGTAGTTCTGAAATAAATAAGATTGCAAATTTCACTGTAATCATGATTATTGATATCTTACCTTTGAAGTAGAATGACAGGATGTGTGGCTTGCTGAACTGAACACCGGAGATTTATTATTGAACACACTATTTGGAGATGAACTTCTCTTTGAGAAATTTGGAGTCTTTAATATATTAGCCATTGAATGCTTTGGCAACTTCAAAGACATTTGTGACTTTTGGGATTTCACAGAATCGTCTTTAGAATTTGATGGAGATGGAAATCTCAAATCTAGGACATCACTGCCTAACTGGCTTTCATTTTTTTTGCATAATGTTTTCATGCTGAGATCTTGAGGCTGTTCCTCATTTGCTGCACTATTCTGCTTCACACTTTGGTTCACAGATGTATCACCACTTTCTTTCCTGACTCTCTTTGGAGTTTCAAAGTCAAATAACAATGATCTATTAGATAAAGACTTTGGATGACTTGGAATGTTATAGTTAGGTGAATACAAAGCATCATGTGATCTTTTGTGATGTGAATGAGCTGGCGGAGTTATTGGTGACTTGCCAGGCAATTGTGATATATTCATACTTTTTTGATGATTGTTTGAATGAGCTGGTTGCTGAAACAATGTGTGAGCTGCCATTTTGTCAAGCTCACTTATTCCAGATGGCTTTGATGTTGTTGGGGAATTCTGAAGAAGACTTGGTCTGTGAAAGGGTTTTGCCGCCGGCAATGTTGGCTGAAGATACTGCTGCATGGCCATTGGTATCTGATGAATTATTGGTAATCCAAGAGGATGCATAGATCCTAATTGTACAAATGGATGAGGATAAAACATTGGCTGTGATGGTAAGTGAGGTCCACGAGGAGATATTGCTGGGTTTGGCTGTGATGGTAAGTGAGGTCCACGAGGAGATATTGCTGGGTTTGGCTGTGGTAATATCTTATCTTCTGATTTAGCACTATGAAATGATGATGAAAATTGCACACTTTCTGGAGGTTTGAACAGTTTTGATTCATTTGCAACATGTTTTGATGGAGATGTCAAACTCTGAGAGGATTCTGTCTTCACTGAAACGTTTTCTGTTTTCACTTCAGTGACATTTTCTTTTTCCTCCTTCTTTTCTGTCTTTAACAAGTCTGAAGCCTCACTTTCAGATTTTGACCTGTTAGCCATAGCACTATTTAGAATATTCTTCACTGTTCTTGGATTGGAACTCACTTTCTTAATCTGAAATAAAAGTCAAAATAGAAATCATTCCTTCTTTGTCTCAATTATGTACAACAAAAAACTTCAGACTTTAATTTCAGGAAATAAATCAACAAACCTGGTAAAATCTTCTTTGGCAAATGTTGCACTGAATCTGCATTCTGATTGGTGTTTAGGCAATCAAGTGACTTGAAATTTGAGGTTCCATTTCAAGACAATGTGTGCTTAAATTGTGTCAGAATTTTTTATATTATATTCATTTGAGGTATAATGTTCACATTTTCATCAAAGATATTGCCTCTGGTTTCAAAGCTTTATATAAATGCAATTTTTGTGTGAAGCCCATTTAAGCTTTATATAAAATATCCTACCACCAATGAAAAAATAAGCATTCAATTCTTTAATGAATTTTGAAGGACCTTGCCATATAAATTAACAAATATTTTAATTACACAGCCATTTAATGAATTGTCACCAAAAAATGAGTGTAAAATTCCCTTTTATTTCATGTAAAAATCACCATCATGGAGACATTTATAACTTGATTTTTTGAAAATAATCACAGTCAAACTCTGGTTTTTGTACAGTTACCATCCAATACTTTTTCTTCTGATTGTAATTTTTATACTGGCAGTTTAATTACAAACTAAAACTTTTAATTCTACTTTTCAATTCTAAAATTGACAAAATTTTTATGAAGAAATATTACATCTTAAATTTAAATTTGCACTTATATCACTCACATTTAAAGACATTTCATCAAAAAGCAATGAAAAAAGTATTTTATAATCTGCTGTTTTTTGCTCCCAGCAGTTTTTATTTCATGAAAATCTATCAACACACTGCTTCAAAATAAATTTTGGAATAAACCTAGTTTGATAAGAAATAATAAGAATTTTTCACATATCTGAATTCTTTTGTCTGCTGTCTGTATTTGAATTAAAGAAAATAACTATTTTTGGTTGTCAAAAAGGCATTAAAAGACATTGCATCAAAAAGCAATGAAAAAAATTATTTTATAATCTGCTGTTGTTTTTGCTCCCAACTGTATTTATTTCATGAAAATCTATCAACACACGGCTTCCCAGTTGTCAAAAACACTGTAGAAATAAAAATAAAGCTGCTGTCATTCCCCTTAACCAAAACAAAAACAAAAACATTTTCTTCCGACTTTTGGATATCATGACAATGCCTCAATATTTCTATTGTACAGTACCTTATCTCGATCTTTGGCTTTTTGTACTCGTAATTCTTCCCATTTTAGAGCTTTCTCTTGTAATTTAAGCTTAAATCTTTCTCTCTGAAGAAATAAACATATGAAATTTCAACTATTGCTAAAAAAGTGCTTTGCAATGATATCCCTGCAACAACAATGGTTAGACCGAAAACTATGGGCATGTCTTTACAAGTCTTGATAGGTCAGAATTTTTTTTTCCATGTCAAATCTACAAAATATGGTCTGGTCCTGAAATGATTTCTTAACTTACAATCACCGGACGTCAGACAATTTACACAGAAAAGAGTGTAATGTGTGTTTTCCTTTAATTTGGCAGTGTTTCTGGCAAATATAATTGGGTATCCTAGGTATGTTTTTTGTGGATGAACTTCTGGTACTTTCATTTTTATATTGGTAATAATGAGATTCTAGAAGCAAGGGTTAGCACAAAAAATGAGTTTTCATCAGGAGACAACAAATAAATTTTGATCTTTTTTCACTTAAATATGTTAAATCCTTTTAAAAGTGATTGACAAATATTTGTGGATGTCTTCCACTTATATCACTTTAATAAACAATTATAGAACTAAACTAACTTTAGTGCAATTCGTGATTAAGAAATATTTGCACTTTGGGAGTTTTGTGCACAATTTTATTACCTATCTAATTATTGCATATCATTTAAAGTACCAATTTGTGATAAGGCTGTACTTATTATACAAATGCACTATAGAGATGCAAAATAATTCTAGGATAACCCCCCTGCAAAAGAAGAGCTATAGTTATAAATAACTGTGATAACATTACCATATTTACCCGTTTGATGCGTTTCATAAATTTATCTTCTGCTGGATCTTTAGAGGCTTCTTTGGGGGTTGTCACTTCAGATGATTCCGTCTTTTCAACCTTTTCTTGAGTTACTATTTTACTTTTATCCTTTGGAGGCCTTCCAAGGGGTCTTCCAAGAGGTCTTCCCATTATCTTTGACTTCTTAGTTTTAAAAGGAAGTGATTTATTAGGACTATCGCCCATAGTGTGTCTTTCATAAGGCAGTAAAAGCCTACAAAAATAAAACATGATTTGAGCATTTAGAAATTACTAACAGATCGTGGTCATTTTGAATAGGGTCTACTAAGCTCTCACACAAAAATATTTTAAAAAAATCCTTACCATGGTTTTAAGATGCATAGTCACTCTTAGAGAGGAACATGACACAGTGTGAAATAGGGTTACCTCCCCAAACAAAGACACAAATTATTAATCTGTGACTAGTAACAAAAGTGAAATATACACATATTTTATCTTTAGAGTTGCCATGAAAAAAGTGAAACTCACACAATTTGAACCTGGTCTGTATTAATTAATTCTCAACAAATATGGGCATAATTCAAGAATGACATAAGAGACAAGCAAAATAGGAACTCTCTCTGTATTTTCTTTCCTTACATCAATAGTCAACAACTTATTATATTTTCAAATTATTCCACAAAACTGTCAAAAACATTAGAACTATGCTAAAAGTTATTCATCTATAAAAAGCCTACAAACATTTTGTTTAGAATGTCATTTCATTTGCAAATTTGATGTCCATTTTGCTCTCATAGTCTGTTAATGGGAGATATAATTTACAAAGACTGCACTGTAAAACATAAAACTGGGTAGAAAACTTTGTAAATGTTTCAGGCCATATCTCCTGTGCACAGGTAGTTTGACAGAAATGACTGATTTTTCAAGAGTTTTTACCTTACAATAATCAAAATATTAAAATTAAATATTTGTAGCCTTTAATAGGGTGTATCACTTTTCACAGAACTTGCTACTGACTGCTGGTAAACTTGGCTGATCAAATGAAAATAAGATACTCGAATTTACCCACTTACAAATGATAGTTTGTATCAGTGTGTAGTCTATTCCAATAAATAGTGGATTCTTGGAATAATGAGGCAATAAAAATTCAAGTTGTAAAGGGTCACAACGCTTCATTGCAAAAAATCTACATATACCAAAAGCAATTGTGAAAACTTTAGAAACTCTCTTAATAAATACAATACTATCAATATTTACTCTTATAAATATGATAGAATAGATTTTGAAAATTATTTTTAGAAATTACTTTTCATAATGTCTCCTTGTACAGGTGGCAGCACTAGTACTTCCTGGATTGCCCCCAAGTATGTCATACAAATGTTTCCACATTCTCTTCTGTGTTATCTGGAAAAATTAATACACCAAGTATATGAAATGTCTCTTAACCATTAAAAAAATAATAATGTTTATCAATGATATTTTACCTGTTACCTTATTCAAAATTTAGGGATTATGGTTTACTCCAACAGGGGGGACAGGTGGAACAAAAAAATGTTTTAACATTATATACATTAACCTCTTTTCCAACTACATCTTAAAATATTGCTTATTGTAAGTTGTGGTAAAAATTATGTTAAAGAATAGAGAAAATATAAGTGAAAATTATTATATAAATATTCAAGTTTCATGGCATCAAAACAGTGGACTTTTCAAATGACCTTACAAGTTAAAAGTGTAGCAGATTTTTCTGAGTTTGCATGTAAGAGATTTTTGAAATCTTATCCAAATCATTTCATTTAAATGCATTTTTCAAAAGATTTTCTTTTCTTTTGAAACATATTATTCCAAAATATATTTATAAGGTTTTCTATAATGCATTTTTTTAAGTAATGTTTTCGAACATAATTGAATATTGTTTTACACCATGGCAGTAAAGTGTTTACAATGTTTAAAAAATTACATGTCGTGATTACTTCATACATTATTTAAATGTGCCAGATTTTGATTTTGATCTTCTCTCTTAGATTTTTCCCTAGTACTTACAGCCTCGTAGCCTCCAATCTTCATGGCATGAGAATAAAACATATACAGATCAACTGAAAATAAACAAAATGCATTTCTTTGATGATAAATTATTCATGAAATAAGATAAATTAAATGGTTAACACAATTATTTTTTTTTTTTTTTGGAAATAATAAATAAATTCTTGAATATTGACAATTTGATTTTTTCCCAGATGACAAACATGGCTGAAAATTATTCCAAAGATTTAACTAATGGCAATATCAAATGTTTTGTAGAATATTACAAAATTTTAAGAGAATCAGCAGTGGTGAATTTGATGTCTGCCACCAATATCTTCTTTGAAGTGTTTATATGTATATTGAATTCATTTAACTCTAGAAAGCAGAAAATGACACAGTTTAAGGCTTGACATACTCTGTTTAAATCCAAGTGATGGAATACGACCAATAGGTGTACTTCTTTTCTTCATGAACTTATGTAGACTGAAGAGGAACTCCTGCTCATCCTTACTAACACGCATCTTATCAATCCTAAAACCATTCCTTAAGGCTGACTCTCTCTTTCCAGTCTGAAAATAGTTAACCAATGTTGACTAAATATGGTGAAATTTTTATATTTAATATTGGTGAATATTCTCCTAAACAGAATTATATTGCAGGAGCTTACCAGTGCAAATTTTCAACTTTGTAAGTTCGACTTTGTAAAGATCACTTTTACATCTTAGATACAATAACCAAAATCTGATTAAGGTATCTGGAAAGAAGCCTGTCATCATGAGAATATTTAACAAAAAAACACTATAATAAACATAAATAAAACATTTTTTCTGGACAATAATGTGCTGGACAAAGTAAAATTCTGGATGCAGTGATATGCCAACATAGTCGTTTTAGTCAAATACATTTGTTTTTGGCCCTTTCATCACATTCATCTTGAAAATGGTAAAAGCTCTAAGTATCAAATAGATTTTTTCATTCAACCAAAATTTAACATGTGGAAACCTATATATAAAGACAACAACCATGGTGAAAGGTTAAGCTAAGTTGTCTTGAATTTTCAATCAGCAAACAATTCAAAAATTAAGTACAGGACCATCTAACAATCATTTTAGCAAAAACAAAGTAACAATTCAATCCACTTTTGGTTTCTAGGAAGATTTTTAAAATTTGGACTAATCAAAACACATAATTGGCCGTGGCAGCCATGTTGTTCCCATCTGCACCAAAAACACAAATCTGGTGAAGGACCACATACCTAACATTTCTGCCAAGTTTGGTTAAAATCTGTTCAATGGTTTCCAAGATGAAGATGAAAATTCAAGAAGTTAACAGACAACAATGCGGTTGACGACAGGACACTCAGTGAGGACAAAAGCTCACATGGCCTTTTAGGCTAGGTGAGCTAAAAATTGCATCAAACTTTGTAAACTCTCACTCTCACATGGAATTAACACTTTAATAGTCAAACTTTTGCCTTTAATTTTTATTAACAAACAGGAAGATTAATGTTTTGAATCTCCAAATCAGGGATTTACTGGTATAAGTGTGTTTTTTACAATTTTAATTCCAAATTAAAACTATTATCATGGTTATGTTGTTTACTATCTGATTCTGTATTATGCTCTGGAGAAAATAAATTGCTTTCTTTATGTCTGTGTGTAATCACCCCTAAACAATTAGAGTTACCCCCCTTTCCCAATGCTATCAACTGCAGAAGGAAAAATTGTACCTTTTCTTTAGGACAGGAAGGAATAGAGTATTCTGACTGTGTTTCGTTGCTATCTGATTCACCATTTTCTCCTATGGATGATTTCTTCTTTCTTTTTCTGCCTTTTAAATTAGGAGCTAAAATAAACAATATTGTATAAATTATTTTTTTACATTCTAATAAATTCTATGAGAAATATAATAAATTCTAGCGAAAACAATTTTACACATACATGTAAATCAGATATTGTTGATGATATCCAATTTATTTATGGACTTATAATGTTTGATAGACATATACATGTAAATAATCAAAATTCTAAATATGTATGATGTGCACTAAAACAGAGACTGAAAAAAGGTTCAAGATATGCACAAGGTTCAAGTCATATCAGATATGTGGTGAAGTGACTTTTAACCTTATTTTGTAGCAATTCAAGTTTACCTAAATGTTCACAATTAATCTCTAAATCTTCTAATTCTGCATCATAGAATGTTTGCCGACAAAACATGATTCTGTTATCTTTAGATTTAGATATGATTCCACCTATGGCACAGATTATAGCTGTCTTCATCCATTTATCTGTCATATTCTCAATACGTCTCATCACAGCTCTGTATCGGCAATACTGAGGATAACTTAGAATTGTCAAATGAGTTGCTGTTTCACTCTTCTTGTAGCCTGAAGAAAAGAATAAAATTATTTCTTAACAACCTGAACTCTGCACCATAAAAAGTCTTTGGTTATTGCTTTTGGAAGGCAACTCACTATATTGGAATTGCATTTTTAAAAACACCTGCCAAAAGAGTCATCTCCAATTGAAACAATTATTTCAAAGATCGGGAAAACATATTTTCTTCTTGGCCACGTTGACAACATTTAAATATGCCTCAGACCTTCAGCAATGAAGTTTTTCATAAGATTGTAAGAATTCCCATGGGCACCAACTGTGCTTATTTAAAAGCAGGTATAACCCTAATTACCATGACTTCAGTGTAAATGCCATAAAGATCTTTCTAATAATAGTTAAATATGATAACAGCTACCACTAGTCCACTACCTTGTTGGAATATTTGCAATAACCCTGACTTCACTGATAATTTATATATCAAGGAATTGAATCTAAATAAAATGAATATAATATGCCCATATGTTTTTTAATATTTATCTGTGTATGTGTTCCCTTACTGCTGTTTCTGCAATAATGTTTTATATTTTAATGACTATAGTCATGCTATCTTACTTATATGTTGTTAATTATCTTGGTGTGTGTGTGTGTGTTAATGTTGATGAGATGTGTGTTTTTGAGTTTTGTTGGTGTTCAACCACTCTTATAAGTTATTAAAAGATCTGAAATCAAAGATTGACTGAACATGATATGAAATGAATTATCACATCCTGACCTTTTATGGAAATGTTGTTAATAAAGCAAACAGAGAATCCATTCAGACTTATTAGTTGTTTGGATTAATGTATCTATAAAGATTATCTTTATAGCATTGTTGATAGATTTTTTAATATGGTGTTCTTTGGATTTAACACTGACTCTCTTGTTTAAAATTTACTAATTTAACAGTTTAAATTTTGTTTTCATCTGTCTTACATACTGCCAATACATGTACTTTTAACTTTGGGATTTTTACAAAGTCTTTTCTTCTTTAACACTCAATCCTACTGGATGTCTATAAGTATAAGAGAACCTATGTCAAAGTTTTGTGGAGTGCGATTTTACAATCTTAATTAAATCAAATGCATGTTTCTGCCTTTGTATATATTTTAAATCAAAAGAAAGAAGTACCCCATGGTTAACAGTTTATATTTTAGAGTTTTACATACTATTATCTGCTCCCAAATTTCTCAACAGAGATTACTGTTCAGGCATGGCCATCTTAGTTTTTGGTGGAAGCACCTAAGTTTGACCTAGATAAAGTAATTCAAAAAAATTGTGCACATTTCTTTTATTCAGACCCTCTGCCCCAATCATATAAGAAGTACTTTCAAAATTCCATTCAGCATTCATGCATGCCTTGAAGAGGTTTGCAGGTTATTTTATTCTACATGTGTATTTAAATTATTCAATTATGCAGAGTTGACAATGTGTACACCTCGTCTTGCTCTAGACTATGCAAACAGTCGTCCCACTTCCAGCAAATAGATGGCTAATTTTACAATGTTAAAAACATTGTTATTGCTAAAAAAAATTTTTGCAACTTGCACACATTTTTTTCAATCTACAAAATAAACACTACTTTATAAGATTACGGTAGACAGTTTTCTTTCATATACTTTTTACCAATTCCAACAAACTCTGACATAGAGTATAGTTTGCTTATCAACTGCTTTTGAATATTTGATTGGCTTCAAAGATGGCAAGTACTATTTGAAGTTGGTACATTTTGTTACCTTGCTGTATATACTGTATTGTCTTCAACAGTTAAAGTCAATACAGGTGGGAATTCATGGCGGACCCAGCATGCACCCAATAAGATTTTTAAAAATTTCCTTCAATACGTGAAGAAAAGGCCAAATTTTTTACACTTCTTACCTCCCATGCCTCAAAATTATGTGTATTTTACCACCATTGTCGGAGGTAAAGGGAAAGTTAATCACTTAAAAATGCTTTTATATGCCTGTCTGAGCCAGGAACAAGTAGGGTTGTCATATTTTTCGCGTTTTATTGTTATTTTTTGGCTTGTTTGTTTCAAGCTAAAATTGATTAACTTCTGGCATAAAAAAGTCAAGGTATTCTAACCAAATCCATCTTCAACAGATTTCATTTGTTCATGACTGATTTTTGATCAATAAAAGTAAATTACTTGTATTATGTAATGTAAATTAAATTCCTACAAATCGCCTAGCATTTAAATGATTTGTGTTGCTTGAGATGTCATTAAAAACTAAATTTAGGAAATTTAAAAAAAATAAGTGTAAAATTGTAATTTTCATAAAATTTTGAACTTAAAACGCTATTTGCATATGAACTTATAATTTAATAGCTTTCATCTGTTGCAAGTAAATGTTATTCCCTGACTATGAACCCCAGACAGGAAAATTGATTGTTTTTCTCAGCAAATTTGACAAAAATCATTAGTACTTGTGCCTGCAGTGATGAAATGACAACATATTCACTACCATCACATTTGTATTGTAATTAAAATGCAAATAAATATATAAATAGATATTGACTTAGTACTGGATAAAAAGCTTAATTTGTATATGTATTCTAAAATAAAAATTCTAATTACATTTGTATTTTGTCATTCATATTTTATAGTTTCCTATTTAAATTTGGTAGTAAACATCCACTGTATTTCCAAATAAAAGTAGATCGTAATAAATAAAGGATTAACATTTTAACTATGATACCTACAAGTAAATTTGTTGTCAGAATAATTTAACTCTGCATTTGGTCTGATGTCAACAAAACAATATTGTAACCTTTTTATAATTTTTCCCAACAACATAACACAATTTTTTTTAAATTGTTTTTTGCATACTTTTATGTTAAATCCTTCTGGAAAAGTTCATAAATCATACAAAGTGAGATATATTATGCTCTGTTTACTTTGTCAGGAAAGATGACTAATAATGATAATAATTATTAATTATTGACTAATAATAATATTTAAAAATATCTAAGTCTTTTGATGTGGAAATTTTTTCACTTGTTGGTTACATTTGTTTTGACTAGTTTTCACTACTAGATGTAATATAAATGAGTAAATAGTGACCTTTGGTTTAATTTTTCCTGATACGAATTTGAAATTCCTTACACCAAAACTGTGCTTTACCTAGGGCTTCTTTCTCCTTGTCCACATCAGAAAAATTCATCCCCAGGTCCCGAACAGACATCCTCTGATCAAATTCTTCACTGTCCATGACTTCACCTTCCAATTCATCTTCATGAAATAGTCGTCGTCCCCAAGTCCATTTAACATTGTCTTGTAACAAAGTCACCAAGTCTTCAGCCTTCAGAATAAACTTCTCAGAAAACGCAAACAGTTCATCCTACAAAATAAAGAAAATCATATTTCAACTCAGTTTCAGTCAAGAATTTATGTAAAAACACAAAATTTGTCCAACTTGACATAACATTTAAACCAGCTGACTATTCTGAGACATGTCCCATCCAACAACTTAAGTTACTCTGTGGCAAGTCTCAGGCAGCAACTTGAATATCCCAGCCAGACATGTCCAAGACAGCATGTCCCAGGCAGCAACCTAAGTCTGAAATATCTCCCAGCCAGCAAATTCTGTCTACTTTGAGACATGTCACAGCCAGCAAATTTAGTCTTCTCTGAGACATGTTCAAGCCAGCAAGCCAGCAACTTTAGTCTGAGAAAATTCCAAGCTAGTCACTTCAGTCTGAAACATGTCACAGCCAGCAACTTTAGACTGAGGCATGTCCCAGCTAGCAACTTAAATTCTACTCTGAAACATGTCCCAGTTTCAGTTAAGACTATGACTTTATGCATGATTTTCCCAAAAAGATGCCTGCGAGTTCAGGAAAAAATTAATAAATGTGTAAACTCCCCATCTCCCTTTTAAAAACACACATTTCAATAATTTCGACTGATATTTTAATGCTATGTACATATTCAGCAATGTGATTCTACAGTGCTATAAATTAAAGGGTTTGTTTATTTTCCCCTTATTACTTTCTTGTTTAATAAGATCAGAATTTCTCATCCAAGATAAGGAATTTCCAGTTTTTGTTGCTTGAATTGTGGGAACTATCCACCAATTCTGACAGCCTATGGATGTTATCAGCAATTAATTGGGAAATGCATCTTTTGAAGAAAAAAGTCTTATCTTTTAGTCCAAAAAATACAGGAGGTGATTGCATCCATAACCTAAAACACTTTAGTTTAGTTATGGTACATGTATACCTTTAAACTACTTTGACAAAATATTGTTCAATGAGGATTCTTATCTGATAAAATAAATGTACATGTACTTGTCAAATTATGTAATTCTTTGATAACATTAAGTAATAAGGAAATAAGTCAATAAAATATGGGAGAAAACATCTAATTAATAATGATACTGTGAAAATCTGCACAGAGATATAAAAATAGAGCTTACATTTCAATTATCAGCTACTTGAACAGTTACAAAATTTTACAAATACTTTGTAAGCATTTTATATAATTGTATTCAAAAGTGTATTGTGCTCTCCATGTTTATGATTCTGTGAAATATAATCCTGTGTTGGATTGAAATTCAATAAATGTTTCTAATTTCAGATTTCTGGAATATGACAGGGACGTATATATGTCCCTGATCAAACTCCGCACATTGCCCGTTTTTGCTCCAGTATTTACCAAACAAGGAGGATTTGGAGAAGAGTTATTTCAAGATACTTGAAAAAAAATTAAACCCTTCAAATTCTGCAGATTTCTAGTAAAAACTGATTATTAGCGCCACAAACTTGAAACCCTTCAAATTCTGCAGATTTTTAGTAAAAACTGATTGTAGGCTCCACAAACTTGGAAAATATGTGCATCAATGTTAAGGTGTTCATATTTTCAGAAATCAAACAAAAACTTTTGAGATTTATTTATCAACTCATATGCAGCAAGAAACAAGATGGTTGCTGTAATGAACAAATCTTTTATGTCATAGAAGAGACGTTACAATATGTAAAATACATCATGATGTACGAAAATCCCTGTACTATCAAATAGAAACACAAAAAGTAATCCGAAGTGTCGGTGGCAGTGTTTTTAAAGGAAGGCAACCAAATGGTAAACACTGTATAGAATTCGGTCCCTGATATATTTCAAAATTTTAACATCAGGTTCAAACTGCTTTTTGGTTTGTTTTTTTTCCAATAAAGTAAAAAAAAATTCCAAAACTGGATATGAGCATGATGAGCATATGTGTGGGTTCCAGATTGTAGAGAAATAGACTATAACAACTGATAGTAATCTAATTGATTTTGCTTGAGGAAACACTAGCCAGATGTAAAAGTACCAAGTTGATGAAAACAAAATTATAAATTACCATTTTACAACCTTATTCTGATTTCTATTACACAAAAATTTAAATCTTTGACACTAAATAGATAATTACATTTAAATTGCAGTTTTATCAAGCAGCAATAAATATCCTGGAATTTATTCATACTCTGTAGGCAAATTGCAATGAATTGAGAATAAATCTAAAAAGACATTTTTTAAAACCAAGGAAAATATGAAATTCAATAATGCAATATAATGATAAAATATAGATTGACAAAGAGCTGTTAAACAACAGCTGACAAAGAAATTATCCTCAGAATGAATAATAAATGTGTAAAATGTCACAGTGTGTGATCTGTGTGTGCCAGTGTATAGGTATAATTAATTAAAATTGATCCAGGCACACACAGACCTGGGCATTTATGGAAATGGATGGCTATGAAATATCTATATTCTATTTAAATTACATTCAATTTGCACAAGTTGTCCCCCTTTCTGACAGTTCCTCTAATTTGGAGAAGTTAGATAGAAACTGTAAAATTGGTTTATAAGTTGGTATTCATTGCAACATATGTGTAAATCACCTGTTATGTTAGCCATTGATAATCATATTTTCTTCAATCAAGATACTTAAACATTTAAATTTCCAGCTATGGCAAGAAATTGATAGGTTTATCAATATGTTAACAATGTAAGATTTTGTTTCTCTAATTCTTAAAATGTTTAATGGAGAGACTTTTCATTTTGTCTAAATAATCTACTGAATAGTGAGTCTGATTTACTGCAAGTGATATTGATAATCATTGCTAGTGTTTAAAATAGGCATGAAAATCACATACATGAATAAGTATATTTTTTTAAAATTCCAAATGAAGTGCCCCAGGAAGCTGCCATCAAGAAGCTGATGAAAAAGATAAATCACCGATCTCCTAAATTTATAATGTGTACTAGGATTTGAGTTTTATCTTATACAAATTTATAATGAAATGTCCAATACACAAATTTTCATAGTATTAAACTTCATATACTATTAATAAATGTAAAATTTGAATAGAATAAATGTCAAATTAGATAAACAGGTTTTGAACTCAGGTAAAACACAGGTAATATCACCTTCTTATCATACCTAACTATAAAACTGTTAGATAGCCTAATGACTACATGTTTGATTAAACATTACAAAATCTTACCATAAAACCGTAATTCACTACAAGAAATAATGAGTGGCTTTGTTCATGTTTATAAGCTGAAGGTAAAATTCAGATCTACCTCTATACAGTTAACATCAATTACTGACATAAAAAATTATCAATGAAAAAAATAATTGAATAGTTTTTTTAAGGAAAATTTCCACTTGCCACATACCTCCCTTCAAAATGGAATATATCTATTTAAATCAAGCCAAACATTGGTTTTATGGTGACAAGGAATAAATAAATTTCATCACCTAACACTGACTGATACCCTGTTTGGTAAAAGTTGATACAGAATTATGTTCTTCTTAAAACAATATAATGGCTAAGTACAATGTTGTATAAAAAATAAAATTCTTTCCTGAATCTTCTGAAGAGGAAATGTTACTAATTATACTGAAGTAGGTTACAAAGAGATGTGACAAAGCATATCAGACTGCATCAATGACTGATTTTAATGGGGACACAATAGTGCAGAACTTTTTGGGTTCTGTAAATTCAGAAATTAATGCGATGTTCTTATTGATGTGAATAATGATATCAAGTGATAATAACAAAAAAAGTACTTGCTTTCTTATAACTTAACTATTTATACTAACAGGCTTACTTAAAATCACATTAATCAATCTCGCATTTTGGATTGAAGTTCAAAATCACAATCATAAATGAATGCAATAAATTCTAAATTTACACTATCTACATTGTATAACAGAGGTGCTTCGCAAGCACATAATACGACCGCAGCACGTTGAAATGTGAAAGGTGGACAAAAGATCTTTTGGGT
>JARWCS010000002.1:4820875-4839068 GCA_034783895.1 Geukensia demissa
TTGAAATGGATAAAACGGATCTTCTTCCAATGGCAGAACATAAAAAAAAAGACAAATTTTATTTGAACAAGTATAACAGAGTCTTTCCAGTTACAAACAAATCAACAGTCAGCTCTTGAAATGTTTATGGGTACAAATCATAGCTCAAGATATTTTTAAAACAATACACATAAGATTATATTTAAAATGTTTGTAAAAATACTGTATTTTCTGAAAATGAAAAGATATGGGGTAAATATCAGAGACACTGCATTTAAACCATGAGAAAAACAGGAATTCACAAATCTAGAGGTCTCCACAAGGCCTTCAACAAGGGTGGATTATTACTCCTTGTACTTTTTTCATTTTTTACTTATTTGATTTTTTGCCAGTTGTATAATATGTCAGAAATACATACACACTATGACAAAAATATATTCCTGATTTAACAATACTGGCTTCAGTTTCATCACACATCTCAAACTGAGATTTTCCTTGAATCAATGATTTTTCCTCAAATATTGAAAATGCTATCATCTGATTGGTCAGTTTTTGAATTGATGAGAAAGTTAAGGAAACCCCTCAAGTGAAATGGTTAATGAAACAAACTGAAGCCTGATACCTTAGACATGGTGAGTTCAACTTCACTGCTAAGTTTTGAAAGAGCAAGGATAGTATATTTTTATATTAGGATTTTTATATGAGAAAAGAAAAAGCAAGCAATATCAACACTCTTTAGGTTAGTTTTCAAAATACAAATAGTGTTAGAAAATTTGACAAGAGACAGGTCTTTTGTGATATTTCATAAGTTTTGTTGTTGAAGTTCTGTCTTTTAAAAAGCATATAACATGAAATGGCTAAACATTTGAAATATTTTGACATGAAGCAAATTTACCGTGTTGTAGATATTAAAAAAATAGCCACTGTATTGCCAAAAAAGTGTTGGGTAAAAATTGCAATTATTGAAACTTGCATTTTAAATTATGACTTGTACCAATTTGTTATTTACAACATGTTGATGGGTTAAAATAATGAATCTTGCATTATGATCCCAAATCTACAATTTACTATATGTGTATACATTCATGTCTGAATTTCTTATATAAAAACCTGAACATTTTGTACATGTTATCTTTATATTTTGCATGTCAGTGTTCATTACGTCATGAACTTTATATTTCCTTTGGACCATTAATGGAACTAAACATTCAAAACATTTGACTGATCTCCTATCTTTGGTCCCTAGCGTGTCTGATGAAGGAAATCCAGAAAAGCATTTCACACATAGTTAAATTTTGCTTTTGAATATTTGTTTGTTAGATGTGGATCATGTCTTTCTGACATATTCCATACTCTTTTTTTAAATGTTGTTATTTGTTGTAATTTCAGATGCATTATTTGCTGTACAACAAGGGTTACCAGACCTGGGAGTATGCCCCACAGTATGCCATCAGATCTTATGCTTACCTATGGCTGCATGCATTCCCATTGAAAATTATTCACTTCCTCTTTGGTCCAAACAAGGTATATATGACTAATTAAGTCCAAATTTGATTTCAAAGAAGAGAAATTTTGCTTCAGTTTCATAGAACATCCCAAACTGAGATTTTCCTCAAATTACTATTTTAAGGTTTTTCCTACAATATTGAAATGCTGTCACTTGATTGGTCAGTTTTGGAGTTGATATGAAAGTTGAAGAAATTCAAAGAGATGTTTTATGAAACTGAAGTCAGATGCTTTTCAATTTGTTAAGAGGTTTATAATTTTGATGAGTCCTACAATAGTAAAACACATGAAGATTAAGATTTCTATGAGTATCTACAAAATGGTACAGAATACGTCCAGACAGGTTGTAGGTTTCCATAAATATATAAGTTAGTATTGCATTTAATTAAAGATGTTACATATGAAAATGAAAAGATATGAGGTAAATGCACTCCAACCATGAGAAAACAGGGAATTTAAAAATCTAGAGGTCTCCACAAGGCCTTCAATAAGGTTGGAATTCCACTCCTTGTGAAAAGCTCTAAATCACCCCAAATAAATATACAACAAGTATACATAAAATAATATTCTGCTCTACACTAAATATTATCAAATATATACATGTAACAAAAATACAACACAAAGACAAACACATGATCACACTTCCTGACTTGGGACAGGCACATGAGACATGACGATTAAAATTATTATGAGTCACTACACAAATGGCAAGTATAGGATTCATCTGGGTGTGGTGGGGTTAAAATTAGTTTAGTGGGTACCCAACTCTCTCCCAACAAGTGGTCAAAGGTTAAATCAAAGAAATAAAAGCAATAACAGTCAAACTATAATAATCAAACAGAAATTCAACCAATCTGACTAGAGAGTACCTGAATTACATAAATTTACTTAACAAAAATACATTGTTCCTCGCTAATTAATGCTCATAGTTACTGAAAGCAAGCTCAGGCTGAGATTCCTGATGATATTACATCAAGCCTTTCAACACGAGATTTCATCAAACACAGTATGTCTGATGATTTAATACTGTCATGACTGTTGTCAATAAGGCTGAGGAAAGACAAGATGGAAGCAATGCCAAATTTATTAATATCTGTGAAAGGTAGTTATCACAGTCTTCTGTTGAGATGTCACTTTCCCATTTCCGAATGCTTAAATTTAGCTCTTTAAATTGATCATCTGTCTTTTAAGGTTACCAGTACTTTCTCTCTGTTCCTAATGGTGATCTCTTAATACTGATTAAATACTTCCCCATAAGAACAGTTTCATTGTTCATTAAGCAGATAAGTCAATGCTAGGAGTTGTCATAAACTTAAAGAAAAGTATAAAATGTATTAGTTTTTTTAAAGACTACCATGTGATTTTGAGACGAATAACAATAAGAAAAGTGTCATTCAGTGGTAATGTGTATCTTTCATATACTTACATGAAAAAGATTTTGTCTATAGCAGTTTTTCTTTACATTTCATTTGTAGTTGTATTTTTAGGTGGTATTGTTTTACCTGCTCAGATGTCTGCTAGCTGTGTGTTGTTCTGCAGCAGAGGTTTATTTCTACAGGTGATTAAATATGTATGAATTATATAACATCTACAGTGTAATCCTTATTGTACCAATACCATTTAGACATCAACAAAGTTACCTATACTCTATTTCAGGTTTTGTTGAAACAGGTAAAAAGGTTATGAAAGAAAACCTTTCTGCCGTATTCGTATAAGATAGTGTTTATTTTGTAGATTGAGAAAAGTGCAAGCAAGCTGCAATAATACTTTTTAGCAATCACGATGTATTTTAAGCTTCGCCAAGTTTTTAATTCTCTACGGGGATTTTATATTGTAAAATCAGCCATTTGTTTGCCGGAAGTGCCTCTTTGCATGCGCTAGCGCGAGACTGGGAGTAAACATTGTCAACGCTGCATAATAATTAATTAAACTTAAATAAGATAACATGGAAAAATGGTTTGAAGCGTGCCTGAATGAAAATTTAAAAATAATTCTTCTTATTTGAATCGCGAGAGAAGGTCCGAACAAAAGAAATATGCGAATTTTTTTTAAATTACTTTATCTAGGTCAGACTTAAGCGCTCCCGCCAAAAACAAAGATGGCTGACCCTCAATGTTAAATCTCCATAGAGAAATTCAGGGGTAGATAATAGTATGTTAAACGTTATTGTATAACGTAAAACATAAACCGTTAACTGTGGAATAATTCTTTCTTTTGAATAAAAATAAATACAAAGGCGGAAACGCACATATAATGTAATATAGCTAAAAAATCACACTCCACAAATGCCTGACATAGAGTTATAATGATTTTCCTGACTCATAAATCAATAAGCTTATAAAAACTTATCCAGAGATACACAAGGGACACACTAAATTCAAGACCTCAACTCAAAGGTCCAACATACTAAAGATAAAAGACGGGGAACAGAAAACAATACCACACAAAACATATTACAAACAACTAGAGTAAGTATAACCCAATAAAACTAAGGCTGAGCTTATGACTGAGACAATAAACAGCCCCTGTTTCACTAGCAACACCCGCGTCATGCTTTCATGTTAAATATGGTGAACATTCATAATTTATAATTAATGCGGCTATATCCCCCATTTCAATGGTTTTTGTATGTCGCTGTTGCAAGTACTAGTACGTACTTTAAGGTTTATTGGATAAATGAGAGGATTGATGGACATACTTTAATTAATCTCCTGAACTTCAAGAACAATACACTCATACATGGTTTAAGTCGACACCTGATCCTATTTTTGGTTGTAAGATTAGTTCGTTAAGCACTAGATTTTGTTTTTGTTTCTTCCGATTCTTTTTTGTTTTGTTTGCTTGATTGTTTTTATTTTGGATCTTTCCTCTAAATTCTCTTCTCTGGATTTTAAATGGGACAATGCGTTGTGTGTCTTTAAAGTGGCAGGAATTCAGCTGAGCCGGTATTTTGGTGTTTTTACATTGTTTATCTTTTGTCCGTTTTCAGCTTTCTGTAATGTGTCGTCTTTGTCTTGATGTCGGATTTACCATGTTTATCTTGACTGACCTTTTGGTAATATCTCAGGTTATATATAAAGTTAATACTAATGTGTTGTTTTTTTTACCTGCGATCATTTTGGATAGATTTTTCAAAGAATAGAAATAGACAAAGACATGTTACCATTTATTAAATGCCCGAAGCTCTGATTTGAAATGCTTACTAAAATTGCAGTTATGATGACGAAATTTTCTCTTTTGAATGGTACTTTTGATTTTCCTTGTATTAATTTTTCAGGTGGCTGTAAATCTGTGTAAAGTATTTCACAAGAGTACTGAGATATTTAAACGACAAATGGTTTTGATAAATCATGCTGCGAAAATGATAGATGCATTCTCAGATATAACGGTATCATTATTGCAGGTCTTACATTCTTGCCTTCCATATTTGGCGGACACAGATGGTCGTTTACTTTGAAACCGTTATAGGACAATTTTGTGTCAATTAAATATCGGCGTCAAATTTAACTATGGGCCACCTTTACGGAGAAGTCAGAATAATTGTTCGTCTGTCAGTCATCCTCACAGTAGGTTGTAGTCATTCTATTATGGTTAATTATTAATAATTACAAGGCTTTTCACGTTTAAGTATGCATTTAATTATTTTTGTTCCAAACAAATTTTGAAATCACTGATCAGTTTCATATTTATCTGCTTTGTTTGTACTCATTTTAACATGTTAAAGTAAGAATTTACCTTTTTATCTCGTTGTTGTTGTTGTTGTTTTTGTTTTTTGATATATTTTTTTTTCTTTTTAGAGTGTTTTACCTGCACTTGTATTAGATTAATCACCATTTGCATGACAAACAGCCACGCAACTACCATCGCGTATCCCTTGCCTAATAAATAATCACAGGCATATTTACTGATTTAAACATTATGAAAGCACAATTTACCGGCTTTATTTGGAAACAAAGACTTTAGCATTATTTTCGTATCAAAAACAAAAGAAAGATAATCGTTTAATTACAAGAAGTCTCATGTTAAATTCAGCACTGTGAATGTCTTTGATCCTAAAAGGCTGAATAATGAACTAATATTGACATCTTTTGCCATGGGATTTTCATAAAAAGAATCTTCATCTTTTAATATGGTTTTATGAGGTATTATATTTGTTCGTTTTAAAGATTATGATCATATAGACAAGGAAAGATATTATGGACTTAAGTTGTCATTTTTCCAGTTAATATGTTTTTCATAATTAACAATGGAAATTGACGACGTTGTGAAGGGCTTCAAACTTTAAAGTTGCACTGCCCTGATTCTCAGTAACGAGTAGAAATACATGCATAATTGAAAAAAGTTTCTTATTATAAGTTTTTTTTATTAAACAGAATTTTTTCCATTATTTTATTAAAGCTTGCGTGAGTGACCCATGATTTAGTGAGAAGGTCGATCTCACACACTATATTGGTGGTTGTCTATTTTCCAAGGCTCGTTCATATTTGGCGTCATAAGTATTTCACCTTAAGAAAAACTGATTTAAATTAAAAACAATTCAGTTTTGTTGCATGATTACTTTTTTATCTTCTTATTTATGCAGATATACTCGTAGGTTCCAATGTAGGATTAGACCATCTTCAATTTTCAAAAATTATTATTTATTATTATGGTCATATATCGTTTACTTCTCTTTATTATTGTATTATTTGAACTAAATAACAATTTTAATTTTCATATTATCTCATTTTGTTTTTAAAACTTGGAATGTGCGCTGGTGATTTTTACAAAGTTTTGATAAATTTTCTTTTTTTTTACATTTCATATGACGAGTTGACATCACATATTTTTCGGGAAGTGTTAGGTAGGCTTAAAATACCTTTGTACCGATAATTTTTATATTATTAGAATTGAAAAAAAATGTACAGTGGAAGTCAAACAGTTTATTTATATTACTTTATTCTACAAAGGAATTATATCTTTTATATTGAATGCTTAAAAGATATAAGATTTTCGCTACATTTTTATTAATTCTAATACTAAGTGGATTGTCACAAAAAAGTTTGTAAAATTTAAAAATAAAAAACTACCAAATACAAATGTTGCTGAAATGTTTTTTTAGGGCGCAATCTTATCAACAAAACACTACTTAGAATTAAAGAAACTAAAACTTTGTGCGCGCTCTTGCTTGTTTTCAACAAACACCACTAAGAATTATGTATTTTAGAGAAACTTAATTTTTTTGTTTTGTCGATGCAATGAAATTTCCACTAAATAAGTGAATTTATTTGAAAACACAATTTCACGTCAACTGTCTCTAAATAGGTATACTGCCGATAATGCCTTTAAACTATTTTTGCGACTTAAACGGTAAACGTTGTATTTTTTTAAAACTGAAACTCGAATGTAAAGAATGAAGTCTTGATACATCTATTCCCGAGGCTTAGCCTTAAAAAAATGAAAATACATAAAATTAAATTGTTTCTTGAATTTAATTTCATGCAATCTACAAAATTAATGTATAACTGAAATGTACATGGAATGAGACCAGGTTTACGGTTTTTTTTTAAAATTTTGTTAGAACTGATATAAATTTTATTTACAGTATTAGTAAATTAAACTTAAAAAACAGAACAGTAGTACGCATTAATCGAAAGAGAGATACAGTAGAAAATTTAATTAAAAATAGAAAAATAACACTGAAGCAGATTTTGTCAGTTGGACCAGGATTTCTCAAACGGTTTCGAATTCATAGGAAACATCTGCTTACTTATCGCTTGAGGATGCTTCTACTACTGCCTTGTTTAAACTAATTTGTCGACCGATTAACTTTCAATTATATCAACCTTATTTTGAATATAAACATTATATTGCACAAATGAATGATTAAATAAGAGGGTTAAATGATTCCGACCGTATTTTCTCTAATAATATTTTGACACCAGTCCTTTGGGCAATCAAAAAACTTCTTCTAAATAATGTGTAATTATGCGCTCGTAATTTTGCTGGCGTACGCCATAATTCAGTTATCGTACTTAGGGCACGTGTCTTTGTGAATTTACCCGTGAGATTTTTCTTCCTGAATTTTCATACATTATGATGCCAAGATCGCTGGAATTTCCTATATTATTGCAAGTTACACTTACAACATTTCAATTTTCAATATTAAGAGAAAAATATCGACTTGGATTTTTAATTATAGCAAAAAATTCTATTGTCCAAGTCAGTCCCTGTCCAAATAATAAGTTAATATTCCAAAATTAGCTGATGTCAGATTTTGGTAATATGTTGCATATCTACATTGAATCTTTAGATGCAAATTCTGTTTAGAAACATGTAAGCAGATGGCCTCCTATTTTATTCGAATGGAGAATGTCATCACGATTTTCTCAAATTTCAAGCGTCCGTCAAATCCATTACACTTTATTTAGATTACCACCGAATAACAACAATTACTAATTATATGATGCAATAATTTAGAAGGGTATAACCTTTCAATTTATTTCCACTTTTGAAAAGTGTCTTTCACAGAATATCCCATTTTAAATTTGCCGTGATGAAGGATCGTGCAATCAGCCAAATTGCATGATATTCAGTAATTACCATTCTTGGAATACAATTATTTGTCAGCGACAAATATTATTTTTTAAAGCCGTAACATTTCATTTATAAAGTTTTTATCGCTGAAAATTACTTTAACTAAATATTATATGAATGTATTATTCTTAACCGACCAGAAAATGTACATTGTTGATGTTTATTACTTGTTTTAAATGACTGGTTTATTGTTTTTATTTGTTGTACCTATTTTGAATATTGAAAAAATTCTGAAAAATTATATTTCTAAACTAATAAGAAATATTATTATTTGCAATACTGTATTACAGCAAGGATATAATAAGTCCACTATTCCTTGTGCAGGTATTATCAGCGACCACCAATCGCAGATGATATGAATAAACATTGTTGCCGATGTGACCAGGAGGACCTAGAAACGAAGCAAATCGATTAATTTCTGCAAAATAAACCTTCTCCTAAAAATCGAAAAATGTAATCGGGCCCTCGTATAATTTGTCTTACTGAAAATCGTTGATTGAATAAAAATCTTAGAATATTTGCGGGGAAAAGTTATATAGAAAAGTTATCGTAAAAGACAACCCTCAAATTTTCAGTAGATAAAGACAAATTAGTATATATAAAGTGCTTTTAATATTTGGAAAAAAAGGTTTATTTGCAGAAGTTAATCGACTTTCCTTTACGTATCGTCCTGATATGATTTAGAGCGATTGGTCATCATGATTTAAAAATAACAAATACATACAAACAAATATGAAAAACACAGAAAACAAAAACTTAAGAATTTTGATTATTTCACTTAGATATCATCTACTTTAATAAAATTAAAGCACCATTGAAAGGTTTAAAAGAACAACGAAGGCTTCAGTTATCGAACCACCAGCTTGAACAAAAGAACGTCAATCACGAAAGAAGTCAGAGTGTGGGGAATACACACGTATAATTAAATCAAATACCTGTTTCAGGAAAATGTGGTAGTAACTGTTTACCCTTCCCGACCCCATGAGTTTACCCCCCTTTTTTTTTGGTGGGGCCCGCCTTGTTCATAGTTTTGTTTTTATGTCGTGTTCCGTCTTGTTCGTGTTCTCGAGATTGCAGTGTCAGTCGACTCTACCCTTTTTTCTGGCCCTTCTGTTTTCTTTTGGCTTCATCACACTAACTGTTCTTTTTTATTACCATGTTTTAACAGATATCCTCCACCAAGTAATTTTCATATCTCTTGTGTTATTGTTTTACAACTGTTGAATTTTGTGTTCATATTGTTCTATTCCCTATAATCTTCTGCAAATGTGATTTTGGACTGAACTACTCCTATACGAACAAAACTAAAATATTATAAATATGAAAGAATAATCATTTAAGCCTATGTAAAATGCAACAACTGATATTTTGTTTTGCTTTGAAGACATACAATTTAAATGAGATTCGTCATAAAAAACTGAGAAAATATAGATATATACCTTAATGCATTAAAAATAAATTTGTGACTATTTGATTTGATGAAAAATATACAGATATTTCTTCTACAAGCTTCAGTCTTACAAAAAAAAAATACATTACACTGAAGGATCAAATAAAAAATCAAAAGTGTTAAATGAAACATATTTGCAGACATGTCTTTAAATATTAATATATTTGTTTCATTACGAGCACTTTGAGAGAAAAGTTCAAATGTGTCGTGTGAAAGTCGCGTTTGCTTCACACCACAAAAGAACCATTTGTACTTCTTTATTAAATTTTCTTGTCTTAAGATATGATTAAAGCTTCGTATCTTACATTAAAGAATAAATGTTCTAATAGTATGCATTGTAAGAGTTACCTAGGGGATATATAATCATACGTCGCCCGACCTTCCCACTCTCAACGATGGTTTCATTAGATTAGGTCCTACTAACAGGTATAGATTGAAGAATGGATTCAATTGGGAAACGTAAACATCATCCATTAATCAAATTTTTCAAATCCCTGTCGTAATTAGTTTCTTGCTTATTTTCTCAGAGCTCATCTTTCGTGGAAAATTTACCACTTTTTCTGTTGTAATTTTTATTGTGATGACCTGGCAACGTTAACAATGGCTAAGTGATATATTCTAAATGGTAACAGTTTTGTCATAATTGTGTCCATACTCTGAAAAATGTGATATTGTTCTGATTTTTATTTATACCATTTTAATGTCAAATCACTTTCTATGAAAGATGTGTTAAAATAATGTATATAAGTCTACACTGTGTCCATAATTTAAATATAAACTTCTGATTTCGATATACTCATTGAAATATATATTAAAGTAATTTCAATTTCATAATCTTCGGATTTTCCTACATCCAAAAACCATGTACACGTTTGCAATTTTTTTTACATTTTTTAAAGAAAGATGTTGATAGCAAAATCATACATGATATAAAATTAAGTATGCCGATGCAAAGTATTTTCGCACAAAACAAGGTTTACATCCAGCAAGGTTAGAGTTAGTTTTAGAAAAACTAATAGAATAAATGGTTTACTAGGTTGGCTTAGTTTCTTCGTCAGTTCCCAGATTTTGTAATATCCATCTTGAACTTCTCTTTGGTTTACTATTACTTCTTCATGAAATTATAACCTTTTGGCTTTCGGGCTCATTTTCGAACGAAATTCTAAATGAAAAAATATGTCAGGAAGTCGGAATTTCTTAATGCTATGTTAAAATATGGTGTATAAATATTACAACTATGCGGACCAATAAATAAAATAAGCAGAAAAAACCAGTTTTAATCCTGAAAATGATTATTCTATAATGTTCAGCTGCTTAGTGATCATCAATTCTCATCACGTTTAACTCTAACTTTACTGAGATAAGTAGAAGTTGTAGATAATCAATGAAGCGTGAAAGTTTTCGTTTTTCTCTTCAGGGACCTTTGATTAAAGTCTATCTTATATCCACCGAAGAAACAGAATGTCACAGAGAATATTGCACAAATCACAAAAATTCCAATGTTGAATAAATATGAAAAATTTGGGTATTCTATATGTACATATTTCAATGAGTAACCTCTCATCAGTAGTTTTAGAACAGAAACACAGGAAGTCAAAGATCCAAACATAGCAAATAAGCTCTCTTATCCAAACAAATCGACACTGAAAGCCAAATTCGACGGTAGGGACAACTACTTAGTGCTAAAAAAACTGACGCTTAGGTTTTCGCTCGCATGAATGCAGATGGACTTGCAACAGAATTCCACCAGTCTCCTTGCTTAATACCTTGCTATCGAATAAGCAGCGACAGATAGGTCATACATAGTACTAGAGTGACGTAGGAATTAAGGACCTATTTATTATACGAAGATACTTCTGTTGTGTCAAGGGAAGCTTGCCATTCTGGAACACATGATGCAACAGTTCTGTGAAAAGTTGTAGATATTTTTAACTTTGCTTTCTTGTATATTGTCAGGTCAAATTTTAAGTTAACAAGAATATTAAAATATCACATTATTGACAAGAATATAAGACTTGAAGTGTAATTGGTAAAATCTGGGGCTGGTGTGTGTTAATAAATTTTTCAAAGACCAAATCGTCGTGTATCATTGAATGCTCAGAGAGGAATATCATAAATGAATATTAAATATTATAAGATAGAGCAAAATATGTTTTCATACTTTTATTCACCTCGAATATTTACAAAACATTATACTTGAACCCGTGTTAAAGCAGTTTGTAGCTTTGCCTGTATATCAATGATTACAGCTCCTGTTCTCCTGTGTGTTGCAATTTCCACCAAAGCAGAAATCAAAACCGCACATCCTACAATAAAAAATTATTACAGAATAAAATCATTAAAATGTTTTCTTTTTGAATTAACACATTTTCTAGAAACTGGAAATCAGTCGACAGAAAATATGTTATTGAAATAAAAAACATAAAAGTATGTGAATATTGCATTTTAAATCATAAATCATTTTTCAAGACAAGTGAAACAGGGAAGATAGTATTTTTTAAAATGTATTTTTACCCAAGGGGAGCATCAGTTTTGTAATACTGATAAACAAAACCATTATTAAGTGAAATTTTTAGTAAAGCTGCAATTAACAACCGTGTTCCTTTTAATAATCAGTACTTAAACGAAACGATAAAATATTTTACATTTTGAAGAGAGAACGTATCACAAAAGTGATTCCAATATGTCTTACGGAGAAAATATCGCTCCACTGGATTAAGGTTAGTTTTATAGCCTTCCAATTCCATTTAATCCCTTCTGTAATCTTTCACCGAGTATCAACAAAACAATTAATTCCAGAAAAGAAAATGAAGAGAAATTGACTGCATGCAAGATAGACTGTGATTTGTTGGTGACATAAAAATATAATCACTTAGAAAAATTGCTATGGTCATACTCCAGGGGCACATTGCGTTCGACATGACGACAAAGCAGAGTCATCATTGCCGCGTTAAACTGTATCCATCGGGACCAGACAACAATCAACCGTTATCTTTACAAAGTGTTCTACTGCATGTACATATCCTCCAAAGAATTCCACTTGATTTGTAACAGAAAGAAAATAATTTGACTTTGTTATATTGCCTTTAAACAGCACAAACAATAAAAAACGTCTTGACATCTTATTAATGATATTTATAGAGGAACTAATCACTACAAGATATTTTTTGTCAAGAATTTTTCTTTTTTTTTTTGAAGAATTTCCAACGAATGTGCTATGTTTTGATTGGCTCTTCAATGAATTCTATATGAAAACTTTTAGCAAATTTTGCAAATTTTGGGAAATTTATAAAATAAAGTAAAAGAAAATATAACTGTTAAATATGATTGCTTATAGAGTTCTAACAAATATTAACAAGTAAACATTTTCTAGGAGCTCTGTTTTCCGTAAACTTAGTTTTTCTTTTTTTCAAAGTCTTTTATACTTTTTTTAAATGCATTTAAAATGGGATAGGTCATATACTTATATATACAATCCTAAACTCCTTTATCACCGATGTGTGTTCCGTGAATCTGTATCAACCATATACATGTGCATTTTATATATTATTTTTTCCGCAAATCTCCAAATTTCTTTATCAATAAAAAGGCGGTAACGAGGGAAAAGGTATAATCTTATACTGTTACATGACTTTAATTATTACATTTATGTTGTTAGCCTAATTTTAATTTAGCTTTATAAAACAGCATTATGGTAGCAGGGAATGCACAACTCAACTAACCGATCTTGATTTAGGTCATTGTATCTTATTATATTATTTTGGATTTCTGCACAATTTTTCCTAAAACTGATGATTAAAGAAATAAAATATAATATAGTAATAAATTTGTGTTAATCACAGTATAACATAAAAAAGGATATGGAATATATGTCCAAAAGACGCGATCCACATCTTACATAATTATGTTTATATCAAATATTCAAAAGCCAAATTTTAACTGCGCGTAAAGCGCTTTTCATCAGACAAGCTAGGTTTTAAAACTAGGAAGATCAGTGAGTCAAATTAATGAATTTTAAGTTACATTTTCATGGTCCCAAAAAACATATACATTTCTTGACGTAATGAATGCAATAATCAAAATAGAAAGATTACAATTAGAGAATTTTACAAATTACAATGTTGGAAAGACGTAAACTGTATCTTTAAACATACATTCCAGTACACGAAAAAAATAATAAGAGCATACAACTCAAACTCATAAGCATCTGCAAGACTTTGTCTATATTTTATCCTCCTTCGTTATAACCATCTGCTCCTATTTAACTTGACAGGCTGAAATTATTGTTTCATCTCGCAGAATATAAACCCAATGCACTTTGTCAATATTTTCCCGGAAAATTACATTACCGATATCAGTTATCCATAACCATTATCATTTTCGACAATTTTCGACTTATCACTGAGAAATTTCTACCGAAGTTGTCTTTATTTGCATGCGTAATTTGTAACCCGAGTCATAATTCCTCGTTCTGCTTTTCTTTTTTCAGATGAAGTCTTCGATGCTAGATCAAGGAGTCAGGCTATTCAGAACGCCGTTTGTTAGATCGACAAAGTACTTTTTGACATGATCCGAGAAACGAATAGCGTTTTGGCTTCAATCACGTTAATTTGTATTGGCATTTTGGTCATTTTATAAAATAACAGTCAATGGAGTTTTTATTCTACTAAGATATGATGAATTGCTAAAGTTATTTCACATTCTGATCTTAGAACGGGTAAAGTTTCAGTTTTAAACAAATTTTACGTTCAGGCTTAATATAGGCAGTCTTTTTTGCTAAATTGTGTAGGATTTGGGTTGTGATGGTCTGTGCGAATCGGTCACCCAGGAAACATGTACATGTTATATGTTAAATGAAAATTAAAACCATATTTTATCATGATATTACTACTGCGTATCTGGTGACTGTCAGGCCCCGGATTCCCAGCAGCCAGTAATTTTGCCAGTTCAAAATTCTAACTTAAACAATTGTTGTAATTCTTTCTGGCATTGTTGGCCAAGAAGATTTTGACAGTTCTTATATATATGACCTTTTTATATGTTAATGTAAAGGTTTTGTATTTTGTTTCGAGCACACCTTACGACAGTCTTGCTTGCAGGAATGTGACAATTATATGCTAAACTTAATCTTTAAAATAACAACGAAAAGCATCTCAACTTACGCGTACTCAATTTACACAAGACTGTAGAAATCAACACAAAACACATAGTTTACACTTTACTAAGCTAAACGTGTTTGACAGAATACCTTTATATAACAAATACTATGGTAAAAGTAGTGTATTGGGAAGGTTAGGAATGTTGTAAACTTTGCAAAACACTACAACACGTGAACTATACCGAATACCTCTTGTGTGTGCAAAAATTCAAATATTAATCAATTAAAATTGCATCAAATGAAAAGCCAATCTTTTTAATATTTTACTATCAGAGGAGGAAATTCTATGTACATCATTTAATGCAGATGCCCACAGAGTTTTTGTTAACTGATTATTTTCATAAGGATCATAAAAAGTGCTTATTTCAAAATGTAAACGCGTTCTGGCTGTTTTATTCTATCCAAATCCATCGTTATTTCTTGACAAAACTTTATTTCAGAGATTTATTCGGGTTAATACAGGATTTACTATTAAGAGATTTGTCACACGATTTCATGTGATATTAATACACGTGTCAGTTCTGAGAGGATGAAAAATTGTTCGTTAATGACAGAACATTTGTAAAGAAAATACCCAGTGTCAAGATTACGCTTATCTAAGTCATCTTTATACACATAGTGCACAATATCTGTTGTGAAGAAATATCTTGTATTTATTCATGTGATATTATATTTCTCGTAAAAAGTCAAAAGTTCCAACCCAGAGACAAGTGCTTACTAACAAACTTACAGTTCAAAAACGTTTTGATACTGGTACTTATATATAGTCAAAAGTATAAGAGAGTTACATAGTATTTAAAAAAACGTGATATCACTCATTAATACATGTACAGACGATGAACTAAAACAAATAAAAATATATCAATATTTTTCCAAGGAAATAAGAACATTTTAGTAAATTTAGATATTGTTTTCTACTTTTATGCAATATAAAAATGTCTTATTGTATTTTCTACAAAGCATCCAATTCCACTATGATATCCCCACACCATGCTTTCTGTATCCGAATGTCTCTATCTCTTACTTTACCGCTGTATTTCCATTAATTGTTTGGTATTGATACTCCATCGGTCCCAAATGATCAAAAGTCAGATTCAATTTCTGATAGAGAAAGAAAAGCACGAAGGTCTCGTCAATTAAAAATTTAGATAAACTAAGGATGACCATTTTCCGTGATCAGATAACTTATCAGTCTAATGTTGCATACAAAACTGTGACATTAGCAACCTAAAATCCTAATATGGTGCTGATTCGATTACTCATAACCGAAATGTGTTCTATTCTGTTGTCTTTTAAACGAAGAAAATCTCCTTTCTGGTATATATCTAAAAATTTAAATCATAAGAATTTTCTTGTAATTCTTCCATTTTCTTTCCTACAACTAGAAAAATTCTTCGAATGATAACTGTAATTCCAAAATTGATTACTTTTACTGTGTCTGCAGTATTATTTATTTCATATATATGTGTGTCTGTATTATGTGAAACTGTTCATTTCATATTTTCTTAGTCGAAATCGTCCCATTTTCCGCTCTAGATTGCATGAGGTCCCATGTTTTTCTACATCTAGTAACAAGACTTGTGCGTGTTTTGTTTCGGTGTTCTTAATTGCCATTTCAATTTTAGGTGATGATGAACAGAGTTACTTTAGACAATTATAATTACTTATATTTTTCGTTTATTTTTGTCATGTTGGATTCCATATCATAAAAATAAATGAAGATGCCGACAACAGTCACTGGAATATCAGATATTGCCATAAAAACTTCAGCAGATTAACAAGGTACTTTCAGTATACGTTACCATAAAAGAAGTGCATTGTTCAATAATAGGCAGTTTTCTTTGACATTTCAAAATGGCTGTTTGTTTTGCTTTTGAACATTAAACCAAACCTTCAGTTTACAAATTAGATTTCGACTATTCAGGGACTCCTGCGAAATTACAAAATGAAATTGGCCAGATCGTTGAATTTTACTTTTCGCTATATCGATGATGTTTTGTCATTGAATAATCCTACGTTCAGTGAACATCTCTACCAAATATATCCCATGCAGCGGATATTTTTTTGTTTTTTTTTAAAGGTAAGACATCAGCTGCCTTCCTGGAGAATTCGTCATTTATGTTTACAAGGCAATCTTAAATCTACAACAAAATAGATGATAATTGACCATCTCAGCAGTATAAGTGTTGTCTTCTTTAAGACTTCACCAAAGTCTAAGGAAGTGATCTTAACTCGTGGCCTTATCACCAGCGTTTTATCACATGATCAGTATTTAGATAAGCAGTGTCAGCAACTATCGAAATGTGATTCTAGATCAAAATTAAGTCATATAGGTCATATCAGCATGAAACATTTTATTTTTGTCCTGAGTTATAGGTTTTTTAGTTTGATTCGCAGTTGCTTTTTCAAAAATAAAACAGGAAAAAGATACGCATACGTTGTCGTTGGTATGAACATGACTTGTTATGTTATGAGATATAATCATCAAAATGTTTCACTTCTTGTAACATAAAAAAGCATAATTTAGTCTAATGGACTGTTATTCTAATAAACAGTGTTTCGGTTGGTACTATTTGTGTACTTCTCTATCTCCACCTAATATGCATTTAAAGATATTGCAGACCACCCTTTGGACTTGCATATTTTATCCTGGTTAAATTCGAATATTCACTGGCAGAAGACTGGAAACCGATGATGACTTCAACTTTTCCGAAAGTCAACATCCATTTATAAGTATAACAATATTAGCGGTATTGCACTGTATATTACTGAATCAGATCAAAACAAGGATAAGTTGGCAAGCGTGTGAAATATTCGCTTCAGAAATTATACGGTGCATAGTCATCTTGTTCGCCTCTACGAAATTAATTTTCCAGATTAACATAGGGATATCCTCAATAAAGGTCTACAACTAGGTCTGTGTATTACAGGACTTGACAATGAGCAAGCGACGGATACCATATTCGTTTTTCTATATTGTGGTTCTCAATTTTGATTTCATCCTTAGCAATTTGCACTCACTTCCGACTATATGTTTTGTTTTTATTTGTGTTTTTGTAGCTTTATATTTACATTGTTTTTACTGTGATCTTTGTAGATTTTCTCATTCGATTTTGTATTACTTCTCAGAAACATTGTTTTATACTTTCTACGTAAAATGCCAAGTTTATCAGTTTTGCGTTAATATCGTGAGTCCAGTGTAGAATACCCATGCGAGATTTATTCTATGCTTTTGAGCATTTTTCAAGATGTTACCTTTCGTCAGCAGCATTGAGAACAAAATAAAATAGATCCAAATACTGTAGAAGTACTCAATTCCAAACAACACAAAATAGGAAACTAAATACAGCGACAAAGACATATACTACGTGCGATACAATTCGATACTTCTCCTTCATTTCAGAGTTTGGAAAAGGAATTCGAAGATACCAAAGGGGCAGACAGAAATTGTCGGAAGACAGACAAGACCATGGCCAACAAAATGAAACGAAAGACAAACATAGAACACACAACACTACACTGAA
>JARWCS010000002.1:4855961-4865990 GCA_034783895.1 Geukensia demissa
TCTGATCTCTCACATGGGTGTTGTACACTATACTTATTACTTCCTAGGCCTAAAAATAGTAATTTGCAATTTAAAATATTGTTTATATTATATTCAAGTTTTTTTAATTGTGTTAAAAAAATTCCAGATATTTACCTTGAAAGAATTTCAAATTACAGACGTTTTTATCATTTTTTGTTTTTGTTTAGTTTTTGAATAAAAGTTTAGTTTACTTCATAGTGTCCCTTATTAGCAACTGTTGTCAATCAATTTACAGCTTTGAAAAACAAGTGTTCAGTTCTTATAAATTTCACAAAAGTTTGTGCATAGTCTTATATGCAGTAAACGTAGTATATTCAATGCATATACAATTCAGCAAATAATAATAAACCGATGCTAAAACACAAATGAAAAAGCTTCACATACATACAACATTGTTTACAAATAATGTATTTTTCTATGCTGTATAAGTATTTCATGGTACCCCTTATAACCAAAAAAACAAAGGTAATCCGAGATTCTAATATGACCAAAGGAAGTACTCAAATCCGAAAATGTCTCAAGAGAAGCAAAATCAAGCGGTAGGGAAAACTTCTACGTGCAATACATTTAGACGCCTCTCCATAATTTCAGTGGTTGAAAATCATAACTGTTCTTTTAGCTTTGTTTCTTTTGAATAGTTTTCCGTGTTATTCGATATTTAATAATTTTAGTGGAAATATATATAATGGAAAAAAAATGACTAATAATAATAATAATAATAATAATAATAATTAATGCTTGAGTTTATTTGTATAATGTAAAAAAAAACTAAGTTATGCCCCAGAAAATGATAGTACTAGACAATCCAACACTATTGTCAATGCTTTCCGTCATGACTTTCTTTTGAACCCACTCTCTATGTGTATTTTACTTACTCCTCTAACCAGAAGGGTGGTGGTTCAAATGGAGGACTTTCCGTTTTTACTGGTACGAATTTATGCACAGAATATTGTAAAGTAAAGGCTCCATTTTAAACCTCACATTATGTAACAAAATGATAAAGTATTCTTTTACGTATACACGTTGTTTTATTTGGGCAATTTAGAGCTTTCAATAAGGAGTGGTATTCCATTCTTTTTAAATTCCCTGTGGAGACTGATTTTTTGTTTTTCTCATGGTTGGAGCGCAGTCTCTGAAATTTACCTCATATCTTTTTATTTTCATGCTTATTTTTACTAAAACATCAGATTGTGTCAGATTTTACACGTTATACTACGTCTGAACTTTAATTCCTATTCACGCATTCACACCACTGATCACTATTTTTTCCTCTGATTTACGAAGGACTTACTATCTTCCCTTAAAAACTTCCAACTAAAATTTCAACGAATATATAATCTTCGACTCTGATCAACTATCCGACGAACATTTTTATTTCTAAACTCACTCTTACATATAACAGGTATAGGTATAGGATATCTACAAAATATTCCTTTGTTATATATTTTTTAAAAGATATTAAAAATATAAAAGATATCAAAGCGATATGAATAATATATATTCGTATGTATTTATGTCGAAACTATTATTTTAATGATATACGGATACGGCTTCCGACTAGTGGCAAAGTACCTCTCTTGCGTATTTTAGTTTTCTGTAGCGGAGAAAACATTTTAAAAAGTCACGTCCCCTATTTTTCTCTCATTTATGCGTTTTGTTATTTTTTTTTCAAAATAAGTACGCCTCCTCCAAAACGAAAATTATATATTTATATATAATACTACAATCAAATCGCACACATTTGTAATTTTTGACATAACTCTGGTTAATAAGGAGAAAATCAAAAGTGATTAAATGTTTATAATAAATCGTGTGCTTTTGTCTTATCTGCATTTTTTCAATATTCTAACACCAAGTTAACATCCTACAGTATTTTACTTCTAATTTTGAAAATTGGCTGAATACAGATTTTGACATTAAAATTTTCAGAATATTGATATAGCACCGTGGTTTTTTTGGAAAGCCTAACAACCCAGATATGTTTTTTTATTTTTTATGCTGTTCTCAGAAAAAAATCAGAAATGTTAGATTCTAAGTCACAGATCAAGTACCAAAATATTTTAAATAAATAATGTATAAGTCAAATCTGCATGGCTTTTGATTATTTGTAATAAACGTATTCAAGATGTAGATCGTATCTTTCATAGCATATATTCCAAGTACTTTCTTTTAAAGAGCATATTTCTTTAACAACTAAACACTTATTTTTAAGGTGACTGCTAAACATATAAGTGGAATAAATATAACATTATATTGGTTACAATGCTGAGATTAAATTTTGTGACAACTGAAGTTACAACACTGACAAAAAGACTAATATCCTGCCACAACGAATAGCATACTCTTGAAAGTATCAAATTTTTTAAAGCGTGATTTTTAGCCGCGAAATATAAATATTTTCTTGTTAATCGAATCCAAAAATACTTTTCTTTCTAAGTTTCAATAATTTATTTAAATCGTTCAACGGTTATTTTTCCGAGTTTTTTCCCTTCGACACGGTACTTGGTAAGTATTACACTCAAGTCAAATTTGAATACTTCCACAAACCTTATCATAAATGCGTCTCGGTTCAGTAGGTCATCCGTAGAGTATGCGAACCAATCTAGTTCTGCGAAACGCTTTCACATTTAAAAAATCCTGAACAAATATCACCAAATCAAGCATTTTTGCATCACAAACTATTCAAATGATTTTCGTTTTTGTTACAAAAAACTGATTTATTAATCCTTTACCATGATCGACAATTCAATTAATAACCTTACTTATAAAAAAATCCTTCATTGGTTTAGTAGTACACAAGTATTTCAGGAGACAAAAATAAAACTCACCAGAACCATCCACTCCTGAAAGCAACAAAATTGTAAATTACTAAGTTCAGCTTTAACTTGAAGTAATCTTTCAAACGAATGACTTCTGTTGCTTACTCAATTTTGTTTATCATCTAGTTTTAGTGCATTATGCGCAAAGAAAAACCCAAATGAATAGTAATTATTTCAAAAACTTGTTGTACTGTTATCTGATTCATCCCTGAGGTACTATACCATATCAAACAAACCCGCGGAAAGACATTTAGGGACTGCGTTAACATCGGCCATGATTACGTCCCGGTTGGGGAGTACTTCACGTGCCGTACTAACCACCATTAAGTATCCAATCCCCTTTTAATTGAATTAAACATGAAATTTTAAATATGGGAATAGTAAAAAATCAAAGTAATTTGCACAGATTTATTTTCCAGTTTCTGTAGATTTTTGAACTTTTCTTTTGACGTACACGGAATGATAGAGTTCCCAAAGCGGTATAAAGTTACAAGAAAGACGATCGATCAGTCCGGAAGCCAATCTTTTGTCTTCCACAGAAACATTGAGTTTTAAAGAATGGGTGATAAATAAAAATGTGTATGATTTGGCTAAAAATTGAAACCAGATGAGATAAATCATATTTCTAGGTTTGTCAATTAAATATACAGAGACAATAACACAGGCTGCCATAGACAAACGTTGGTTAGACCAGTAATGCTTCGCATTGCCTTAGGCTGGCCAATAAATTGTCACATTTTAGTAATTGACTTTGGCATATTTGCATAAGAATTTTCTCCAGTGTCTTCAGACATTTATTGCATTGAAGAAAAGTCATAAATTTACAACTTCTGAATTTCCAGGGGAAATTAAATATACCAACTCGAAACAAAGGTGTCATTTTCAATTTGACAAAGTTATTAAAAAGTCGATTACAAAAAATAGATCGACTTTGCTTTTGTTTTTGTCATTAACGCGACTGTATTAACAGTAATGTGATGGCTCGAATAGAATTATGGAGACGAACTTAAAAGAAAAAAAAATTGTCTTTTGTCCTAGTTTACAATTTTATAACTTAAGGAAAGGTTAACTTATGTGTTGAGAAAAAAATCAAACCCATGGGACGCTTCTATGTACTAGTTAAATATTATGAAACAAATAAGGGAGAAGTATATCCTGAAATTATACAGATCAAGTTTAAAGATAATGAAATGTATACAGAATTACTAAAAGCACACAACACCTTTATTTGACAGCCAAGTTGTCCACCATAAAGGAAGTCAAGACCAAGCGACTGATTAAATGCTATTCAATCACTAGTTTTGTGTCCCTATATAATGAGCTTTCGATTTCCGAATATTTTTTCTGATTTGTTTCTTGTATTTTACTTTTTGTACTTTTTTATGGTTTCAGTTTCTTAATTTTTGTATTAAACATTCATACAAACTTCGCAACATTTATTTTGATTTATCAAGAACAGATTATTTATACAAATGAAAATCAAAAGATATGGGGAAAATGTCACTAAGACACTATGTCACTTTAACTACGGGAAAATACAGGAAAAAAAATCTTTTGTTCTCCACAAGCTTTTCAACGAGGATGGAATACCACTCTTTGTAAAAAGCTCTAAATCGCCCTTAATTAAACTAGTATACGTAAAATAATACTGCTTTTATACCTGAATATTTTAAAAGCTTACAAATTTTGAAATGATCTCTTGAATCGACGTGTAGTCAAGACGTTAAACTGGTTTTTGTTAGTACAGATATTAATAAACTGATCGAATCCTTACACAATAAATTTGGTATCGCATCTACCTTAATTGTCTTTCTGCACGTTAATTGATAACACAGTATTAAATCGTTAGAAAAGCTGTGTTTGATGACATCTTGTGTTGAGAGGCTTGATGATTTATCATCCGGAATCTTACCCTGAGCTTGCGTTCAGTAACTGCGAGCATTCATTAAAAATGTATCTTCTTTTTGCTGTATTTTCGTTTAGTATATTAATGTAATTAAGGTACTCTCTAGATGGATTGGGAGACATTCTGTTTGTTTTAATGTTGGGAGATGGTTGGGTAGCCACTAAACTAGTTAAACCCCGCTACATGTCTCTTGTGCCTGTCCAAAGTCAGGAATTGTTGTCATAGGTTTGTCTTTGTTGCAAATACATTTTTGATAATTAAGTTTTAAGGAAAGAACAGTATTTAATGCATAAACGATTTTGTATTTGGGGCGATTTAGAGCTTTTCACAAGTATTGGTATTCCACTCCTGCTGAAGGCATTGTGAAGACCTCTAGATTTGTAAATTCTCTCTTTTTTTCTCGTGTTACAGTGCAGTCTCTCTGCAATTTACCACATATCTTTTCATTTTCACAGGTAACAAAACATTTAACATATATTCTTGAAATGTGGTGCGGATACCAACAACCCTCCCAACTAAGTGGTAAAAAAATCAAAGAAAACAAAAGCAGTAACAGAGGAACAACAAAATTAAAACAGAAATTCACCCAACTAGACTAGGGAGTATACACATATAGGCAGACGTAATTTTTTTAAGAAAAAAATATGGTAAAATATTTCTGCAAAGACTGTCATCAACAGAACAACGAGTTTTACATATAACATAAGACAAACATTAAGTCAACAAATGGCACAATCAACATAAACACAGGAACATTTTGGAGCAGACTGAGGTTAACAGCAAATATAATTGTAAGGCTGAATAATATGACAAACTTTTGACCACAATTCTTGTCTTCGGACAGGCACATGAGACGTGTGGTGGAATTAAACTAGTTTAGTGGGATCTGAACCCCCCTCCCGACGTTGATCAAAGAAAACAAAACCAGTAAAAGACAAACTATTAACAGAAATTCACCCAATCCCACTATAGAGAGTACCCGAATCAAATAAATATACTAAACAAAAATACATGCAAATACAAATCTATAAGATATCTCCCTGAAAGCAGGCTCAGGGAGAGATTTCTGATGAAGTCATCAAGCCTTTCAACATGAAATGCATCAAACACTGTAAATCATACAATTTGATAAACATATTATCATTAAACGTGCAGAAGGAAGATGAATGCAATACCGTTTTTATTAAATGTTTAATACCAACAAAAATAAGCTAAAATGTTCTGACAACATTTTCTTAAGTTTGTAAAATTCCCTGATGTTATCTTTGTATTAGGCTTATTGGCGTTCATACGTCATGAACTTTATATTTCATTTGGTCCATAAGTGTAACTAGAAATTCCTTAAGTTTGACTGATCTTCCTATTTTGGCCCCTATAGCGTGTCTGGCGAAGGTAAATCCAGAAAAGCGCTTTACACGAAGTTTAATTCCGCTTTTGATTATTTGTTAAAAACGTATCGGATGTGATCGTGTCGTTATAGCAAATATTCCATATTTTTTTCTTTTAGACATATTTGATGTTTCCGTAGAATGGAACATGTGATATCCCTGATATTTTCAAAACATTGAATTTGCAGTCTTATTTTTGTATTAAGTCTTTGTAACGGTTGTAAAATTTTGTGAACATTTTTAAAAGCTTGCGATAACTTGTAAAAGCTTACCAGTAAAATGTAGGTTGCGATCATTAAAGTCAGAAACTTAACACCTAATGAGAATTAATTCGAATTATCGAATGCACATCGAGCGAATGTTAAACGGTTCAAAGTTTTCAATGCGAAATGAATTTGTGTTTATTTACCTGTGATCGTGTTTGACGTCGTCAATTCGCATTCAAATGCGCATTCAATTAGAATTATGTGGCCGTGTGAATGAGGCATAAGTATGAACAACATACGAAGAGGCAAAGGTATGTTCCCATCAAGCTTAAGAAAAGAAATATTGCTCCTTTTAACGTTTAATTAAGTTCTTAAATTTTGTGTTTTAAAATTGAAACAGTATATAGAAGATGTATTTACTTTTTATAATTCGTTTCATAATGTTTAATACAAATATATACTATTTCCAAAATTTTATTCATATGCTTATCAAGCCTTTAAAACATGATTTATTCGAAATTTCTTGATCTATTTTTGCAAAATGCATATAGAGATTTTTGGATAACATCACGACATTCGGTGATTTTTTGGCTGCAGGGCAATATTTAGGGCATTTTTAAAGGAATTAAAGTCGATGTTAAGGTCTCCATGCAGTAATAACACGACTACAGGGTTTATATTTGTATTTCAAAGCCAGTCACAGGAATCTAAACAGTTTTTGTTAATGTGGCTATGTGGTGGATATCAAGGCCTTCTCTTCGTGGGGTTACTCGCTCATGATAGGCAAATCCGAGTTATTGACCACAATGGGTAACGTGTTTATAGAAGGTCACACTCTGGCTCGTAAAGGACCTGTTTTATAGATTTCGATAAAGAATCGGCCTTTAGCCTCTACAAAAGGTTTTCTTTTTATCTCAACCGATACATCCCTTTTTCCTATGGCCGTCAAAAGTCGTTTCTCTTTGATTCCCACCTTTTGGTTTAATCGAGTATAGTGGAATGGCTTTACGAACTCTATCGGTAAGCATAATCAGCCACGATTTTTTAAACCTATTGTAAAAAGTCATAATGCATACTTGGAAAGATGAGGTATTGCTGCGATATCTTATGCTTCTTCAGCAAAAACTTTTGTGGTTGGAATGACAATTGTCATAAATATCTATTCAATATTAATCATTAATGTAATAATAATTATTTTATTTTTATCTGTATAATAGAAGTATGTTCGAATCTAATGCGGGAGGTCGTGGGTTCGATCCCGGTCGAGTCAAACTATAAAGAATTTAAAGTTAGTATTAAAGCACGCGGAATTAAGGAACGAAGAGGGTTTGTTCAGGGTTAGATTAATGTATATGTGTTCTGGTAGGCTAATGACTTATACTTGCAAGGTAGCACGTCAGAAATCCTGTTTGGTGTTTCGGTCTTGTATACAGAGCAAAATTCATTCTGAACCTGCACGAGAAATTTGACAAGATATCAGTAAATCATTCAACAAATATATTGAATATAGCCTTAATTTTCTACTACGATTTTGCACCCTTCTGTAAATTTTCAGTTTAAAATATTTTTAGGTTTATGTAGGACGACATTTTATTAAGAAAAATAGTAATAACTTTTAGTTACGTGTAACGAGAATTCACTAGAGTACATTTAAAATTCGCAACATATCAAAGTGAGAAAATTGCATTTAAGATTTCCTTTTTAGATAATTTATTGTACACCTGAGAAAGGATTAAGATAAACCTTTTTTATACTTTACTTACTTCAGCAAAAATTCCATGAACATGTATAAATATTCATTGGTCGTATGTTGTTGCAACTTTGTCGTTTTCGACGGCCATCTTGATTAAAAGGCGGGTATGACAAAACAAAATCCGAAAGGGGACACCCATTCACCCATCATACAATCTTTTAACACATATAGTTTCCAACTCTACTTATATACTTGTATGACATCAATTTACAAATCTAAAGGTCTCCACAGGGCCTTGGAATACCACTCCTTGTGAAAAGCTCTAAATCGCTCTAATAAAAATAGTATATGCGTTAAATAATACTGCTCCTACCTGAATGGCAAAAAATGCTGACCATTCCGGACCTCTGTGGGGTCTGCATTATTCATAACTGTATCTTCTTTTTTAATTTTATATGTACACCATACCTTATGTTCCGTCTTGTTCATGTTCTCGAGATTCCCGTGTCTGTCGACTTTCCACTTTTTTTTTTGGCCCTTCGTGTTTCTTTCGCTTTTTCGTTCCGATAAAGGAATAAAAGATGGGTATTAGACATCCATCCAAAGAGTACAAATTACAAACAACTACAATTTGTCCTGAGGTTTCCAACTATGGGCAAATTTTCACACTGCTAGACAAACTGTGAAATATGATGACATTCAAATGTAACAAAAGTTGGACATAAGATAAAATGTAAAACGAATAACGGTAAAGCATAACAGCAACTGTATCCAGTTGACTAAAAGTTCCTGGTTTGGGAAAGGCACCTTAATTTTGAGGGGGTTAAAACACGTCTGTGAGCGCTACCCTCTCTAAAGCAGGGGTGTGACAGAAAGACAAGCTGTATTTTAGATTAAACTCTTGAAGTCGAAATTAAGTTCTCAAACATTAACAGATACAACAATATTTACCTAAAAATGTACTGGCTGTTTCTGATAACTAGTTCAATATCAATTGACAATATACCTCGTTCTCTTATGCCAAGACATCAATCAATCCACGTCCAGCTGTATATACTGTAAAATACTATAAATAGCTCAAGAAAACAAGGTATTGTGCACCAAATAAAAGGTATCGACAGCATGTAGGACAAAAATGTAACCAATTATTTAGTAAAATTAAGTTTTGATGTAAAGTTGACCAAAGAGTCAATATTGATTCCAACGAATACAATATTCAAAGATATTAAAACAGTGTTATAAATTAAGATAGATAACCCTTACGAAAAAGTTTATTTAATCATCTTGTAAGTCCTAATCGGTTGTGTTAAAATTTACGAGCTTTATTTACAACATTTTTTAACTTTTTTTATCAATATTGTGATTCAGCCAAACTTACAATAATATGTTTATAGTTTCTCCTCGAGTGCGAATGTCGTGGGTTCGATCCCCTGCCGGATCAAACCAAAGGCATTATTTTTTTATTTGCTGCTTTTTCCTCTAAGCACGCAGCATTTTAGGACAAAGACTGTTCGGCCTAGAGTCCAAATAATGTGTCCGAGTAAAGTGAAATGTCTTCTTGTGGACTGTTCCTTTCGTGAGCTAGCACTTAGAATTCTGGCTTAGCATGCTGGCCTAGTACGATCATTCGTCATTACTCATTTATATGCTCTCGTCCTGAATATGCATGAAATATTTGCCGCTGGATGTTAAAAGAAAGAATTATTCATTTTACATTATTCAATTATGTTTTCTCTAATTTTTATGAAGTGTTCACACTTCCCAACCAGTGTGAGAAAAATCGATTATCAACTTGTGAGTAAGTTGTTCTAAGCAGCTGATTGGCTGATTTTCAGACCCCGCGTGCTTCGCTTCACGGATTCAAAGACTTGTCACGATCTTATTTCTTACCCTGGAGGACTGAGCTTTCCAAAGACTCAATCAGTTAGGTAGGAATTACTTTATTTTTTGGCTAATACATATGAAAATGCCGTAAAAATAAGTGGCATGTTTGTTT
>JARWCS010000002.1:4898437-4908993 GCA_034783895.1 Geukensia demissa
TAGGTAAGATTGGTTTTTTTTTTTTTTTTTTTTTTTTTTTGTGTTTGTGTGCTATTAGGGTTTGAGCTTTTTGTCAAAAAGAAAAAAACTATTTACTAGATCATGAGCCTAAACATATAATATCAGTACTTTCATTGATATACTGTATGTAATGGATTAAGATATATGTAGCCAATTCATAATTCTGAAGTTACATTGCAACAGGTACTTGACCGATCAGATTTGCCAATAATTCTGTTATTGGAAGTGAAGCTTCTAGTTTTTACCATGTACTAAGACAATTTTAAACCATGTGCATTTGTACACAGAAATACTGGCTTTCATTTAAAATTGTTTTTCACTTGTACTTTGCTACTGAAAAGATAAATTGTGTTATGGCAAGGTAAAAACCTAAGAATTTGAGATGTTTTCACTCCCTAACAAACTAAAGTGCCAACGATTTCAGAATTATGAATACGAGATGTTATAGTGCACTTTACATTCAATCAAAGCTGTTTTCATTCTGTGTTAAATGCAAGAGTTGTAAATTTGACTGGAAATGAAACATATAAAAAACAGACAAGGCCTAATAAGAATTCCGATTTTGGTTCTAGACATTTTTTGTCAGTAGTATGTCTAAATACCACATCTGCCCTAGAATCAATAATACATGCAACCATGTTTAAGATTTTATAGTACTTTTTTGTTTGCACAGTTCCCAATTTTTTTTTCCAACTGTATTAAAACAGGAAGAAGTGAAACAATGGAAACTCAAAACATTTAATATTTTCCTGTAATTTTCTATCTGAGGCTTTGTTTGTTTGTTATTTTTTAGCTGTTAATCACAAAAACTAACCATGTCAACTTTAAAGTGTTTTATTCTCTTTAAAGTACAGAAATATGATATAAGTAAAACCTTAACATATTAAAGACTTTGTTTAAATAAAATTTTCAACATTAAAGAAACAAGTACATTTATGTAGGAACAAATTTTTTGTATTAATGACATAATTGTGATAAGCATCAATTGAAAAATCCTAAGATTTTTTTTTAAAATGAACAAAATTTACCACATCATATAAAAATATTTTCCTTCTCTTATCCTATTATACACGAGGCTATATAAATAAACAGAACTATCTTTTAATACAATTCTGAATGTAGAAGCAAGAATGACGTTAAACATGAATATTCTATTAAAATGACAACATGTAAAAGCACATGATGCTGTTACTTGAGCTATTAATAGATTGTGATATTAACCTTCTATTTATAGATATACACGATATTTACATATATGGTTTTACCATTATACAACAATTTTATAACATGATAAATGAAGCATGTGAAAACAATTTGGCTGACCCAAGAAACTGGATCTAAAATGATCAATCTTTCAATGAAAGATATTTTGTGTCCTCAATGAGTTAACGATCACACTACCATCCACAATTAATTTTCGTAATTTCTTGTCAAAAATGCATGATTTTGTAATTCTTTAGAATGACATTAATGTTCAACAAAAATAAATGTGTTGTTAAAAAGATTTAAAATATCCCTGAAATTTTGAGATCATTGAGATCAAAGCCAATTGATGGCCAGTGTTAACGTGTCCAACATCACTACAATGACGGCACTTTGTGTACTGACACATTTATCCCTGGTTTTTAACAGACCAGTCATTAGCACTGAGTAGATTGGTTCTGAGACATGTCGTAGGTCACACACATGTAAATGCATGAAAGTTTCCGTGGAAGAAAATCGTCAGTCTTCTTCACTTGGGTCGTGTTCCTGAAGAACTGCAAGGGAATCTTTAACGGCATGATACATTATGTTCTTCACCTGAAAAACAGAAGGAAATCAGCTATCAAAACCATGATTTATCAAAGCCTCCGAAAATTTTGTACTATTATTATGATTTATTAAAGTTATTAAGTTCAGGAAAATCTTTTACAAAAACAACAAGTTTTTTATCGCGGTAAAAACTGAGACGGTTGAATTAACAAATAATATGTACCAATTGGTTGAATAAAAAAATGACATAATATGTATCACTTTAGATAGGTTCTTGTTGCTACCTATACAATGCTGGATTTTTAATGTTTCATATATACCATTGTGGTCTACATTGGTAGCAGAAGGTTTCATTGTCTAGAAAACTAGTCTCTGAAAATTTTGTACCATCATTGATTTTGATTATTAATGCAATTTTTGTTCAACAAAACAGCGTTAGGCAATCTCGACTGCATGATTGTTTTTTAAACATGTTTTCTTTTATTTTCATCAGGTTGTTATAGACAAGTCAAGCAATCTGTGTTCGGTATATGATATTATGTAAAAAAAACTGGCACACTCGGAACAAATAACTATTATAAATGAACCGTAATAAATGTACCTGAAGTTTGTCCTCATGGTTGGAATGTGTATCAGATAGATTTCTGAATTCCTGTGTTAGACTAAAACAATGATTGAGATGTTCTGGAGAGACGAAGTCCTCTGCAACTTTGATACAACTGTGTAGATTACGAACTTGATGAGGTGCTCCAGCAGGTATAAATATAGCATCCCCCATACACTGTACGATCGTGTATCCCAATACGCCATACTCTTTATAAAGTCTATCACGCAATCCTTCATCTAAATACCAAGACTGGTCATGAATTGGATCATGCTCAGCTTCAATCAATTCACCTCTTTCTTTAGCAATCTGTAATGATAAAATAAAATAATGAGTATAAATTTTACCAGTTTACACTATAATATACATCTAAAGTTGATTTTCAAATTGCTGTAGAGAAGTAAAACCACTTGTATTCAAACATAAACTAGGATATCTTAATTTTGAAAATAAATTGTTCTCATCTTCTAGAATTAATCCATAAATCTCAAATACCTTAAGTAATTTTGAAATAAGCTATTAAATCAAAGGATAAAGATATAGTGTAAAATTCCTTCATGAATGTTTTTTTTTAAATGCCATTGATAGGTCAATTTAACTTTAGATATGTAGACCATACAATAAATATCTTAGAGATAGAAATGACATCATATTCTGTATACAGTTTATGACATTTCGACCTTTATTTCTGATATCTTGTATTTATTTACGACAAGGTAAACAATATTGTAGATAAAAGCCATTGATGGAGGTCATTCTCTTAAAACCAGATAATGTAAACAATTGACACAATTCACACTGTCCAGAATAAACTCCATATCATTTTTAATCTTATCTGGAAAATACTGTTTTAATCTTATCAACACTTTTAACATTATGAAACAGTACCTTTTCAACAAATCTACTAGAAATTTTATCACAAAGCACAGAATTTTCTCTTAGCTTCACACAACATATTTTACTATTGCTTTTAGAAATCAACATACCATATTTAGAAAGTCTCTTATTTTATCTGCATCAATGGCATCAAAAATATGCCAAAGTGCACCAGGTACTTCATAAACTTCTCGTACACGTCTCTTAGTTATGATGTCACATCCTGCATTATCAATGGCTTGTAACGCAGCACTTTCATGAACATTTTTTCCACCTGGTCCATCATCAGGAATTCCAACATACACCATAACATTGACCGCATCTGAGACATCCAGATGGAGATTAGTTGTACCTTCTGTTGGGAAATGTGCAGAGCCTAAAAGGAAGCAAAAAAATAAAAGTATTAAAAAATGATTATTTTAAAATAATAGATTATTTCATTACTTTAACTTCTCATTAATTTAATTAACTGCTTATCAATAAATGCTGGGGCATCTACAGAAAAAAAGTTCTGTGATTATGAATACTCAAAATAACTTTGGTTGGTTCAGGAAGACCTTTACCTATTGAATGAGACATCATTTTACAAACACTTTAAAAAATTCTGAACTTACAAAGGCTTAAATGTGTGGAAATAATAAGTTTGTCTTATTGGGTGTTAAGCACTTACCATAAGCGTTGTACATTTTTGGTCCGAGATCTGGTCTGACAAGGAAATCTGGTAATCGTGATGCCAAGTTAAGTTTCCCATGACGATGTGTGTATTCTGGCAGTGGTAAAGCTTGCATGAGATCATCAAAATGATTTGGCATGATGTCACTGAAATCATCACCAGGAGGCCAGTCCTTTAACTTCAGGAGCATTGGTTCCTCATTCTCATCAACCAATCGCTCTACAAAAGTAATAGTTTTTTAAATACAAAGTTGCTTGTAAACATTTTTTTTTTTCATTTCTGTGTATAATTTTAAATAATTACAATGGGTTAGCAACTTGTGCTGGGCAACTTGAATTTCAGAGAACAAGTGTCTTGTTTCTACATGACTGTCTAATAGTTCTCAAGTTTGTTCTATCATAATAATACCATGTCCAAAATTAAATCTGCAATATATTATTCATGATCATCATTCATAATTGTACATAAGAGGCTTTAATTTAAATGTCATGCAAAATTTAACATACATACAAATGTTATCAGAGTATCTTTTTTATTGTAAATCATAGCCCAAAATAGAAGAACATGATCTTACAAAGAAACCTCTTTACACCCTATTAACTTTCTGTGCATCCTTGAAATTGTAAAGGCAGGTATAATTAGAATATTATCTTAATCTGCTGTTTTTACCTGTATGGCTGAAAGGATGGAATATATTCAAATGCATTTTATCATGCAGAAATGATAGCTTAAATAACTACAATAATTTGAAAATTTATAAAATGCTCTATTAAACACATGTTAAATAATCATCTCTTGCTATTTGATAGTGTAACAATGTTGAAACAGTACGATTAAGTTTCACATCAGGTGTAGGATACAGTCTCAAATGTTTAAATACATAAATTAAATTAAAAGTCAAATCAACATGCAAATAAATGAAAGAATATACGGTAAATGGATAAATTATGATTACCTTGTAACTTTTCAAATCCATCCCAGAAATCAGCCATCGGATGTCCTACCAACAAACATCCTGTTCGAGTGTTAATCAGATCATTTTTCAGTTTACCAAATTGTTTACTAAATGCATGGGGTCGCCATAATCCTGGATTCAAAAGTTTATCCATACCAGAAACTAACACAGGCTGACCCCGTTTCCATTGTTCCTGAAAGATTTTGATATTTCCCTTATGTCGTGCATCATGAAGTCGTAATAAACGTCCATCACAGAGCCAAGAATGAGGAACATCTGGATACAAAACACTTGTTTCTGTTAGTGTATGTTTCAGAATTGGTGCGTCTCTTGCAATCATGCCACTATATCCAAATCTAGGAATGTAATGCAACAGTTTTATTGGATTATTATTTTCCATGTCTTTTGGTAACTGTTTTTCCACAACGGATTGAATGATATCGTCCAATGTATTCCCAGACTTTTTAGATTTTTTGCTTTCACCACCAGATTTAACTTTGCTGCCTGCTGTTTTAGTTAACAATTCCCTAAGCGTAGAACAACTAGCTGGATTTTTCTTATCACCCTCATTTTCCCCTCCCTGTCCCCCTCCACAAGGTGACACAGGTTCTGTGATAGGATTATATGATTTTCCATATTTGTCCACCTTACTGTATGGAGATTCACTACGCTCTCGGCTGTTCTCTGAGTCCATGGATGCAACATCCGCCAGTAAACTAAGTGGAGATGAGTTATCTGGATTATAACTATGAGTTTTAAAGTTGCCATTATGTTTTTTATTTCCTTTGTATGATTTCCCATGATCATCTACTCCATTCACTAACTTCTTCCCATGCTCTAAAGCCTGCTTTACATATTGCTGAAAATATACACAATAAATTATGATGACGTATGCCCCAAACTGATTCATATCATAAGTCATATTCTTGATTTGTTTAATTTTTCACATTATTAGTTTGTTGTTCACTTTTTGTTGTAGTCTAATTTTTAACTTGTCAAAAAGACAAGAAAAGCATGCTAAGTATACATTTCAATCATATTCATTAAAATTAATTTATGATTTATTTTGTGAAACCTGTATAAATTATAGACATTAATTTTTCATTCTTTGATAGGTGAATCATACAGTTCCTAATCTCAATACTTGTAACAATCATAAAATGAGATAAAGTTCATAACCCCAATACTTAAACTATTCACAAGAGGAAGTTTTTGTAAAAATGTGATGTGTTAAATTTACTTTTAACAATAAAATTTTAATGGAAAGATACAACAGACCAACATTGAAAAGATCTTTAATGAAGGAGGGAACCTTCACTGCTTGATGGATTGCACCATTAAAAGCATGAGTTTTGTTGTAAGAGCCATCCTTTTAATTCACTCCACGTTAAATCTGTACACAGCAGTTTAGACCATACATGTAGTAAGTACATGTGACAAGTGAAATACCTATCTAGTAAGTATAACAATATCTCAGTCCATTTAGTACAAAATACACCTGCTTGTTTTTACACCTGTCAACTCAAATCAAAATTAAACCATGTTTATAACCGACATATGCTCCAAGGCTTGTCACTGGGCCAGCTTTTTATTTAAATCTAATCTTGTATTCTGAATGTAGTCTTATATTTTGCTTTTTTTTATCATTAATGTCTACCTGGTTGATTCCATTTTTCTGAGGGAACTTGTTCATAGTTTTCTGACAGGAACATGTAGCTGGAAGATTCCATTTTGCTCTCATTTCATGTAAAAGCATACCAACTTCCCACAATGCTGAAAAAAACAACCAAAACTCAGATTACTTTCATACAATAATGGAAATAAATGGTCTATAAAATGACTGAAATTTCTAATACCAAGATATAATTGTATAATTAAAATTCTATTTCCAACAACAATGAGTTTTAGGGAGCAAAACATGAAAGATTGTGTAAATTGTAGTAAATAGATCTTTATTAATTTGGTTGATTGATTGATTGCTGCTTAACATCCAGTAGTCAATATTTCAGCCATATTAAGGACATGAACAAGTTAACCAAGAATAAATCAATATGTACACTGTTAGCAGGGGACTGGTAAGAGAGGGACTTCTGCTGTTACTTACCACTTCTTGGGATAATCTGTGTTAACATGAGTTTATCGATCTCATGCTGCTGTCGGTTAGAACTACACGTCAACCATTCCCTCTGCTCTTCCTCTTTATCTGCCTCGTCAATACGAGTCTGACCTTTCTCTTCCAACTCGAGCTGTTTTTTCTTGACTTTATAGCAGTCGAGGCAGACAACAAAACCACACTTGTGACAGACCCAGTGCATGTTGAACAATGTTGTATCACAGACGTCACACATCTCACGAACACCAGTCACAGCTCTCTTCCATGCTATCTTGGCTGTGAAAATAAATTTAATAAATGTTAAACTATAGTTACAACCCATGTTTCAAAAGCTACTGGAACCAAATGAACCAGTAGATAAATGCATGTTTTATAGGACAAATATTTAGAGTTAATAGTAACCAATCTGTCTTGCAACATTTCTACAGTATATAGTATGATAATAAATTATCGTTTCGCAATACAAGAGACTATCTATTTTACTCCATATTATTCAAATTAGCTGAAAAATTCCTGAGGTACTTTGTGTGATAATAAATGATAATACTGCTTAATAAAACAAGAGAAAATCAATTTATTTAAAATTATTTAATGTGCTTTTTGCTTTGACCTTTACTTTGTAAGTCAAGTCAAGATTCTTTCAGTATATAACAAGCTCCATCAGATCAGATCACCAAGTCCACACACAGTAAAAAATTCTTTGACCTTTTTAAAACAATCTGTCAATATGACACTTACCTTCATCTCCAGCTTCAGACATGGCATTTCTTTCCTGTTCTACAAGTTCACAGAACTTGTCACCCACTTTGGCAGCAATGTATTTTGATGTCTCCAGATCTAATTTGGGTTCCATCACTGGCGTATGCGGAAGCCAAGGATCTATATCATCCTTCTCTGCTTCCTCTAACTCAGAAAATCCTGCTATTGTCAGGAACCCTTTCTGGCTGAACCTCAATCTGAAAAACAAGTGAATTCAATGTAAACACATTGTTCTTTAAATCCATGTGGAAATTCCACTAATATTTCAATATATTAAACCATTTCCAATGGTTCACTGGTTCAATATTTTTATAACTATATCAAAATTAGTTCACTAACTGCAAAATGAACCTGATTGGGACACCTCCTTCATTGGTTAGATCATAACAAGCTCTTAAATGTATCTGATACAGTACACAGAGAGTTTTGTATGAAAAACACCAAGGCTGGTGAAATTTCTCTGACTTTCTAAGAATTCCACCAGCAATCTACAAAGTCAGGCTATAGTGTTTCTTATACAAAGTAAAAAAAACTCCAAAGCTAGTGGAATAATTTCTCTAACGTTCTCCTAATTTCACCAGCAATGTTCAAGGTCAGACCTGAGTGTTTTTCATACAGAACTCCCAGTTTCTACCATATATTTATAAATAATAAGACTTCAGCACAAAGAACCACTGATTACATTTTCCTGTTAAAATGAAGGACATGTAAGCAACATTAATGCCTAAGCAGAAACAATATTACTATAATCCTCAACAGCCTGAAAATTTACATTTTAATTAAATTTCATGCTTTAATCTTATGTCAATGCTCTCTCTATCACGACCTTCTGTGTAAAAACATTAAAAACAAAAATAAAAAGATTACTCTTTAAAAAACAGTTGATGACTTTTATCATAGTCCTGAATTAATTTGCATGGTATCAAAAAGAAAATGGAAATCGCAGGAAATTTCATTATTTCCTTCACATTAATACAGAAAAAAATCTGTAGATAATTAAAGTTGGACAGAAAATCAATTCTGTCATCTTATCCTAACAACATGACACATGGAAATCTGACTAAGTGTGGTTTACAACATGTCATTAAGGTGGGGTCAAACATTATTTAATCTCAAACTACATTTTACAACAATTCATCAAGTTTATGATGATTCAAATTTGCTCCTGTTTTAGACCAGATCAATACATTTAAGTCCTGAACCACAGTCTGTGACAAACAATCAATTATTTTTTTTAAAGAATCAATAATTTCAATTTAAGTGACAGCTCAGTGACAAAAAACAGCAGGATTAAATGCATGATGTTGTACTTTATTTTATTTTGAATCATTCTGAAATCTGAAAACAGCTGCTAGTATGACAATGACCTTGCCCTATCATACTAATAATATCAGAGATAAGATTAGTACCTGAGGGTAAATAAGACATGATTAATAAGACAAAGTGGCTATATTAATCTGAGTCTCTTGGGACCCATCAACTCTGCCACACATTTATAATTCATGTCACATGGCTACTGGTCACTTACTGAAATGTCAGACATTAAACACAACATGAAAGGTGGAATTGGGGGACATTTATTGTACTTTATTTACTGTAATGGTCATTAAAGAAAACCTTTTGAAATGTGATAACTGATGTCTCCCAGGACTCATCTGTGCTATGATCTTCACTGCACAAGCATACCAAATTACATAATTTGTCAAAGGAGCTTCCTGCTAAGTGACATTGCCCATTTATCTCCAGAAAAAAAAACATTTTATCAAAAACAAAATGTTGTTGGTTTTTGTGAACTTTAACCCCATTTTTCATATATCAAGTAATATTTACATGTCTATACACAAACAGGTCAGGGTATAAGCTATTAGCATTTAAAATATCTCTATTGATATGGATTTAAATGGCCTGAAGGAATTTGTTTGATATGTTAAATAAATAATAATATTTTATAGCCATCCATTACTGAGAGGAAAGTGCATTCTCCTGACTTGTTATGACTTTACTTTATGGTGGTGTTTACCTATGGAGGTCTTGATATAACAAGTAATAACATGATATAGTTGTCTATTACCGTAATTTATTACATACGCCTAAACATATATAAAACAAAGTGATCATGCAATATATTCTGTCTTTACTTTTAAGTGGGATAGTTCACATATTTTTTAACTAACTTTTGTTTTATGTTACATAAAGATGTAGTGTGCATATGTTTCCACCAGAAAAGAGCGAGTGCCTTTGTTCTTGTTTAGTGCAAGACAACTGACATACAAATGTTGCAGTTTATTTCAATTAAAAAAAAATTATCTTACGGTAAAAATTTACCTGCCTAAAATACATGTGTTGCTATAAATTATTAAACAATTAATTTAGAACCCAATGAGTCTTGTAATGCATGTGTGATGGGACAAACCCAATCAACTTTGTGTAATACATGTAATGGGATTGATCACATTATTTGTGCTAGAAACAGTGTAAACGATTATGCAATTATGCACATAGGTATTTGTAGCATAGTCATTTGAATCGTTTTTGTTAGCAACAAATGCACTCTTAAGAAAGATAATCTCACACGAAGTCTAAAAAAATATGGTGTAACTAGCTTCTAACATTTGTCTTTATTTAAGTCATACATGTATGGTAATTTATGGATATTAATGTACTGCAGAAAAGATTAACTTAAATCTGTAACCTCTTTAGCAGTCTGAAATAAGTTTCACCAGACATTTTTTATTGTTGTTTTGTCACACCACTGTCCCAGGTTAGGGGGAGGGTTGAGCGCTCACCAACCGGTTTAACCCCG
>JARWCS010000002.1:4909424-4921297 GCA_034783895.1 Geukensia demissa
AATCTAAAAATAGATGATAATTTTCCTAACCGGTTGTTAACATTACGGATCGGAAATCATCTTTTTTTTTTTTTTTTCCCGACCGACCGACCTTATTTTTTCAAAAAAAAATCCGTAAACCAATAAATTAAAAAACTGTGGCCTTAGGTTATATAGAAAAAAAATTTGATTCAGACTCTGCCCTATACTTATCTGCTCTCGAAATTTGAGGGAATAGAAAACACTTATTTAAACTCAGCTGAAGTAATTTAATTACTAGGTCATCCAGTGAATTTTTAGAAGTATTTTACCTTCTGAAAGCGTAGAATCGACAGAAAATGTTGGGCAACTTTTTGCTGCGCTGGTTTGGAGTCATCTTGCACTCTCTACATTTCATCAATTTTGGTGTCACCTCACTACAAGAACCATCTTGTAAAAATGGCTGACAGGTCTTCTTCAGGGTGGCAATGGATGCTTTTACCAATGGCTTGTTGAATGATGAACCTATAAATCGAAAATGTACAACCATGTAGCCAGACGTAAAAGCAATCTTGATAAAGACAAGACAAACTGAGAGCAAAACTCACAAAAGATACCCTGCTCCCCCATAATTATCTGCCCATGGAATCAGCTACATTGAATTGTGTCTTATGTTCATTTGTTTCAGGAGGGATGGGCCTTTAAGGTATGTGGACAGACAGACAGATGAACAGAAAGGGTTATTCTTATATACCCCTCAATCTATGTTTAGGGTGGTATAAAATATATATTTTTTATGATTAGATGAAAGCTGTTACATTCTCCTACATCTTATCAAGATGTTAACTTAGCTCATCAGTGATAATCAATAGTTTGATGTTTTATTTCTGTATGTGATTAAAATTCTTATTTTAACAGACATTCCAACAGCTGTTGTTTACATAGGTTTGGCTGACTTCCATAACATTTATAACTGAATCTTAAATAGATTAGACATAACTAATAGGTTTATCTTAGTTCTGTATTCCGCATGTTCACTGAATTTTGTAGGTCTACAAATAAATTGGGAAAATTCCTAAATGTGCACAGAATATACTCTTAATCATGGTGCCCTCCAGTATAAAAGCTATACTTCACTTTCATAATGATCACTTATGTTTACAAACAATGAAACCTTAGTAGTTGCCAAGAAAGTGTTAAGAGTGGTATTTTGTACTTGTTGAATATATACCTCCATTAGGGTTGCCTTCCACTGGTTTTGCGATACTAGGAGCTATTTCTTTTATTTCTTTGACAATTTCCTCCTTTGGAAGCTCTTTGTTTTGTTTTTTATGCTTCTTTTTCTCTTTCTCTTTCTTAATGGGTTCTTGGTCTACTTCCATTGGAGAAACTGGTACCAGCTGTTTTGGTTTTTCCACTTTAACAACAGGTTCTTCCTCTTTAACAACTGGTTTTTCTACTTCCATTTCTACTTCAGTACTGGCCTATGATAGAAATGTAATCAATGCAGTCATGGTTGCCTTTACAGAAGGCATTTATATATTGCTTGGAGAAAACTTACTTCAACTTCACTATAACTTTTCCAATACTAATGGAGAAAATGTACTCTTAACTTCTATATTAATTTTCCAATACTAATGAACCAACAGGACTGAGTCAACGTTTTTTCACTGGGTTAGTCTAGTGCATACTACTAGGACTTGTCCAGATGCTAAAATTAACTGAATATTTCAAACAGGATAATATTAACTAGTTGGAATAGATTGTATAGCAAACAAGCCCGGTACAGAGTATTGATCTTGTTAAGTTTTTATCAGACTTTAATCCTTTGGTACAAGACTATAATTTATATCAGATCAAACACTAATTCATCTGCTGCTTTCATGTTAACATCAGGCCAGATGTATTCAAGGTTTTTGTGCACAATCAACAAATCTTTCCTCCAGATTATTTTGTTAACATGAGATGGGCTTTAAAAAAATTCCATTTTTGACAGTTTTGCCATGACAGCAGATGCAAAAAAATGGCAAGCAATAGAAAAAGCATGCATACATCTTTGGGCCAGGTGAGGTTACACAAGCAAGAATTCAGATTTTAGACTATCCTTAACCACAGAAATAATGGCAATCACAGCAATTAAGACAAAGACTGGTAATTTACAAAGTACTATTTTACCATGACTCTAACAGTGCCCTTATTTCAAGATAAATGCATACTTAAAGTAGATTTTTCAATTACATTTAAACCAGGTTCAATTTTATTAAACTGCAATACTAAATCATGCAGTGCTCAGTGAAGCAACACAAAAACATGTGTACCCAGCATACTCCAGAGAAATATTAATGGAAAACTAATTAAAATTTCAAAATTTTAATATCACGACAATAACTAACTTATTTAATGTTATCAACTCCCACCATTGATTTCAATAACATTATTAAATCCCCTGTTGATTCATCAATAAGGATAAATAATTTACACAATAGACAGGCTTTTTAAAGGAGGATTTGATCAATCTTCTGCTGATGTAGTACTCAGACATAATCAATATTCTCTTAACACTTTGTTTGCTTTAGGGGAATTACAAAAACATTCACATTTAAATGGTCTTGTACTATTACCAGAGATCTATCGATATTTAGTATGGTGGATTAAAAATCTACTGGGAGATGTAATGAACAAAAGAATGAAAAAAACATAGCATTAAAATAAATGTGCTGTCAAGCAGAAAGAGTATTATACATAAATATAAAGATAATTTAATATAATGATTTTCAATAAACATCCGAATTGCTATACACTTAATACTAAGTGAGTTTTCATATTGTCACTTGTATAGATCCATTTAAAATTCAAATTACATAAAGGACTGTTGACCTGATTTCTTGCTGTGATGACAAACATAGATGATGTAACAAAATGCCAATGCAGTGTAAAGATTCAGTGGTTTATTCTATTTGAAGAATAGACCATAAAATAGCGGAAAAGTCAAGAAGATCCCCCTTGCATTCTTGTGTTAGTATTCTTCTTTTTAGAATACTACATATTTCTGAAAGCATTTTCTAGTTGACTTTCCTGGATATATGACTGTATTTATTGTTTCATTGATTAATTGTTGGTTGCTTAAGGTCCAGTGGCCATTATTTCATGCATATTCGATGTATTCAGGACAAGAATAATAGTTTGATGTACTGGTAAGGTAAAGTTTTTGGCTATCGTGTATGAAGCATTAGATAAGCTGGTGATCATAAAAATGATTACTTACAACATTTGGTTGTTGAGGTTTAGGATTATTTTCTGTCATTTCTTTGGGATCTTTGGGTTTTTTGGCCTTTCTTTTTGGAGCACTACTACTACTGCTGCTTTCATCAGAATCTACTTTGGACTTTTTAGATGGATTTGACCTCTTCGTCTTTGAACGCTTTTTACCAGATTCTGTTATCTGTAATATGGAAGTATCTATAAATTTAGAGAAATTAATGAGCTTCCATGTCAACACACCCTAAATACTTCTAATAATACATAACTTATTGTGGGTGGACTTGTCTGCAAATTCTGGTAACACTTGAAAAGAAGACATGAGGAATGGTTTAGCTATTGTTTTATTTCTGACTGGTACTTACAGTAAACCAAGCCTGAAAAGACAAATTTTACTAACTCACCAGTCTGGTAAAAAATAAAAAACTCAACAAATATTTGTTGATGTTATCTAATAACATCTTCAGGGTAAAGAAATTAAAGGTCTGATTTCAATATAACCCACACACCTTAAGCCCATTATTATGAATCTAATTTGGATGGTATTTATGTGAGAAATTGTCAGAATGACACAAAAGAGATCATTTTTCTATATAAAATGTCTTAGTCATTACAGAAAATAGGTTATGAGGGGCCTTGGGGTATTAAATTAGCAGTTAAATGACTTCTCATTTGTAAGGACAGCCATTTAACAGGAAAGTACTTGTTAAAGTTTTAAATTGTTTAAGAGGTAATCTACACAAGTGTAAATACCCATTATGTGTTAAAGGAAATTTCTTGAAAACTAAGAATTATATTATATTTGTATGGTATACCCACTATCAACTGACAAGTCTGCCCCAGGACTGGCCATTTCTTTTTCTACTGTTTCATGCAGGTAGCATGAGACCAACATACAAACAAATACTTTACAGTATAAAAATGTATCGCACTCCAACCATGAGAAACTCAGTGGTCTCCACAAGGCCTTCAAAAAGGGTGTAATACCACGCCTTGTGAAAAGCCCTAAGCCCAAAATAAATAAAGCCAGTTACATAAAATAATACTGCACTTGTTTGAATACTATAAAAAATGTTCATATACATGTAAAAAAACATTAAATACAAAGAGAGGGTTAATAGTTTGCTGTCTACTAATATTTGGGGATTAAGTCTGTAACTAGATAAGAATAACTCTCCCCATTAGATATAAGTTTATTGACAAACAGGTGGAATGGTAGTTCTGGCAGCTAATTTATAAGTGTAATTAGAGCTGTCTGTGTTCCACATCTAATTACCAGCATGTTGATGACTCTACCAGTTCTTGATCACAACAGGCTGGCAAACTTCCCTAATACAAGGTCATACAAGGTTGTAAAAATACTTCAATAATTGTACAATGTAAATATTGCCAAGAAGAGTGTAAATATATTAGGCAGATATAAAGCCATTTTTCTCCTTTTTCTAATCTCTGTTGAGAATTAACAAAAGTTTCAATGTTCCATTTGTCTTATTTGAAGCTGTGACCCATTTTGTGTGTAATCTTACTGCTGTTAGGCCAAAAATAAACATATGTTTGTTTCCAACATCTGACTGACCTTCATATAACAAAATGTGCAAGACAACTTTTTTGAGATGTTTTTAGTCATCTAACTTACAGACCAATTGAAAAATTGAAGGGTAGCGTAAGCTTGTTTTCAATGATGGCCACCGAGTTTATCGGATTTGATTCATGTAATGGCGCTGAAGTTATTGTAAATCTTTTGTTATATCAACATCACAGAGTATATTAGATTTGATACCAGCCATAGCTTGAAGACATATGTAAATCAACTGCACCTCTTACTAGACAAACATAACATCAGATAAAGTGAAACATCTGCCCCAGATTGTTTTTATACTGAAAAGTTCTTTACTTCCTTAATAAAACAAAGATTGGATCGCTTTTAAACTTTCTATTCACAGAAGTTAATAATTACATCATCAACATTTTATATCTTTAGAATAAGTAGAATATTTTGGCAAGATCAGCTTGGCAAAGATACCAAGTGTTTTTGTGACTGTTCCAATTCACTAACAATAGGTAGTTCATAAAAGTCTGGTCATAATGAGAAGAATGTGTATACAAGTATTTCTATGGTAATCCAATAAATGTATAGTGTACTTGTCTAACATAACCAACACACAAGATTAACGTGACAAATTAGTCTGTGGAAATCTATGTAATGAATATAAAATGTCAGCCTGGCAATTAACATGGACTAGCAAATATTTTCTAAGTACACATAATTCTACATAATCTAGTTATCACAAAGTTCTACCAGGCAGGTCATCTGATAAAAGTCTACAGTAACAAACTGAAGAATTAAATCAGAAGGCATGAAAAGCGATGCACCCCTTACAATATCTGCCAAAACAACCTCTACTAGGATCCGACCAGACCTCGCCAAAGACCATTTCTTGCCATCATGGTTTTTATGGGGATTTTTAAAAAAGACAACTCTTATTTAAATGTCCAAATTTAGACATTGGAATTCCATATATTTACTTTCTGATTTGTTTTTTAAAATTCAATCACGTGGTTTGGTACAAAAACTTAAGGTGGCGAGAATTGGTGCTTGGTGATATCTGGTCCGATACTAGTATAGGATTCTGTTACAAATTAATACATAAGAACTTAAATACCTGTAGACATGCCAGTTTATTTATGGATGTCAAAATCAACTGAATAACCTCAGAACAATATCTATATAAAGTACAGATCAACATTAAACATAACATACTTATATTAAAAGATGTACACTTACCTGTGTTTCTGTTTCTGAAGCTGATGTGGTTGATTCATTTTCATCACCCTCCTTTACGTTACCATTTGGTAATTTCAGAGCACTAATTGGAGATTTAGATCCACCTTCTTTACTAGGTGATATGTATGAACAATTCACATAACAATTTTTCACCACTTCTCCCTTTTCATTTTTTTCACTTTTTATTGAACTCTCTGAATTTTCATCCTGTAAGAGAGGAGATGTTTTAGTGGAGAATTTGTCTTCAGAATGTCTTTGAAGCCAAGCTTTTTTAAGTTTTGGATGATTAGCAGATTTGTTTGGTGATGAATCTGATTTGACATTAGGTGGGGGACTAGGAGCACTAAGCGTATCACTATCAGTATCTAATTGTCCATTTGCAACACGATTTATGGTTTCCATCAATGTCACATGACTATTCAAACTGCTAGTACTACTACTTAAAGTCAAAGAATTGGCTTCATCATTTGGTGTTGATGCTGATAGTTGTATTGGATCACTTTTCCGTCTTTCCTGACTTTCTACAGTTGTGTTCAGAGTTGTTGACGTAGCTGGGGGTGTCTGAGATGGCCCCTTATTACTGGTTTTATTTTTATTAAAATCAGGATCCTGGAAGAATGCATTCTGAACTGCATTTTCCACAAACGTTTTAAAACTGTCCATGAATCCTGTACCGGCTGCCGTGTAATTTGAAGATGAGGTAATGTTTGATAATGTATTGCTGCTATTGACGGTAGACGTTGTGTATGGTGAATGATTGGTCATAATTTGTGGAGTAGTGTTAGGAATGGATGTATTGCTGCTGGATGTTGGCATGGAATTTTCTCCCTTTTGTCGCTTCCTGTTGTTTCCTTCTTTAGGGATTTTCCGTTTGATACCTTGATTACCAGGAGAAGTCTCTTGAGCACTAGTACTTGAAGCTGCTTTCACAGTTGTCTGAGAGTATATGGGATTTGGTACCAGCCCCTGCTGAATTAGGCTGTAACTGTATGCCATTGATCCTGTCAATGTAACAGGTGGCTGAGCAATAGATGCCGTCACAGAAGAGGAAGACACAGGGGACTTAGACTGGAATTTAGGCTTACGGTGGTAGTCCAGAGGCTGTGATATAGCAGCTGAGAGCTGATGGGGGTCTGCCACATGAAGGGGACTCTGGCTTCTAGGGATATGTTTATCACGATGAGCAGACAAGTCCATTGACTGAGACATGTAATCCTGATGTGAAGCCAAAGGGCTGTTTGATGCAAGAGATGACATAGGGCGATCATACTGACGATCTGGCGTATGTGCTGGTTTTGGTTGTGATCTGGGCGATGTGGACGGTACTGAACTAGTATGGTGAGAGTGAGCAGGCCTTGGACTGTTCGATTTCATTCTATTATCGACAATAACAGAACTATGTGATTTGCTGTCTTTGATCAAAGGTGGGGGGACAGACACAGTAGAACGTTTAGAGTCTTTTTCCTCTTTTCTGTGTTTGTCCCCAAGTCCATATGATTGCAGTTGCTCCGATGAAATGTAGGAATGTTGAAATGGTTGATAACCAAAAAGACTAAATTTTGGTTCCTGTTTAACACTAGCTGTTGAAGAGGCAGCAGAATAACCAGGATAGTACATGTCCTTCCCATCCTTTCCCACCTTCTCTTTTTGTTCCTGTTTTAAAGCTGTTTGCTTTAGATATTTTTCTCTCTCTGCCATTTCTCTTTGAAGATATTCATGACGAATCTGTTCCTCAGTATAATGATGTCTTTGTCTCAACTCCTGCTCTCTCTCCTGCAAAACAAATTTATTATTAATCACTTGCCAATAAATCACAACAATCACACAACACAAAAGCAGCCAAAATCAATAAGACAATTACATTATGGTAGCTTCATATCCTATTGTTATGCAAATAACGATTTCGCCCCACTTCATTAAGTCAATATCATGATAGAGATAAAAGACATGTTATCTGAGGAAGCCACCATCCCTTTGTTTAAGGAGTAACAAGGGGTTATTTAACAAAAGTGTGACAAAAATCATCATTAGCTAAAGCCAGCAGAACTGCACCCCAAAAGTTATTGTCCTACTTTTAACAACAGTTTAATCTGAAGGTCAGCTATTGCTAACAAATACCATAGGAACATCAACATCAATAATTTATGGCATTTGGAGTGGATAGTATAAATTTGTTTTAATTCTCAGGAAAAAGCTTTCATTTAATCATTTCATAGGACTCAATAATCATTCGGACTAAAAATATGATCTATGTTCTAGATATAGTACCTGTTTTATTTTTTCTTCCATGGATTTGGTAGCTTCTTGTCTCCTATCAATTCCATGGGGTTCAGATTTAGGCTTGACAGTTCCCTGAACAATAGAAGGTCCTGACCACTGGGCTCCTGTCATTGCCTTCAATGAACATAAGGTATGTCTTATTGTCTTGCATATTTCTATTGTCAGGCATTGCTACACTTGACCCATAAGGGTATAATCTTCATTGAAATTTAACAATATAAAACATAAATTTGTCAATCATTCATTGTTCAGTTACCCCTCAAAATCTGATAGGATCTGCAAAATTAATTTTAGAAAACTCTTAGACCAGACAAATTAAATTACTTTAATCTTGGTTCATAAATATCAGGTTTCTGCACAATAAGTAGTAAACTGATAATACACCTTAATAAACAGTAAGAGAGAACAATGAAATAAAACACCTGTACAAGTGGTATACACCTAAAATATACTGACTGTCTAACATGCATCAAGTTATGTCAGACAAAAATAGTCTACTACAGTACTTATCATAATATCAACCAGTGCCAAATGATTGGTTCATCGCCAAAACATTCTTGAATCAAATAAGGAGGGTTACTTATGTTGTGTACTGAACAAGTTACACAGCAAATTCAAAATTAGATGGTATGAAGAGAACCAGCATCATGCACAGTGGCAGTTATAATGATATTGTACTTTTATAAAGTTCAAATTCATCATGATCAATATGTTGTGTGTATGCCAGAATAAAGGGCTATAAAAATACATGGTGCATGAACCCATCCTGTTAAAACAACATGCCTTGGGCTATAGCATACTAATTGGCACATGACTTAAGTTACTATTAATATATGTGACAGGTATTCACAAGTTATATGCAAGTGTTCATTTTTAAGAAAGTTCACTGAAAATTCACAAATACCATGTGACATGAAGTATAATTAGCTTGAATAGGAAAATTAGTCATATTTGGTTATATGATTGTAGGTTTACATGGTACACTAGTATGTGTTACAATTTACGACAAAGCTTATCACAGAAAATCTTTAAATTACACACCATAAAAAGATTGCTAATGTGATATAGTACTTCTAAGGTTTTTAAAATAATAGGATCCAAATAAAACTATCTTACATTTTAAACACTTGTGTGGTACACGATGGGACAAATACAATGGACTATACTACTATTTACAAAGTTCAATATAAATCATGACCTCCCAGCATTAAAACTGCCAACATATTGAAAATATTCAGACCATGTATCCATTTAAAACCTTTATAATGTAACCATAAACCAAGATAAAAAAATTCTTTTATTTAATTGAAATCTAATTATTGTTGGCTGTAAACACTGGTAGTTGATAATAATATTTGCCAATGAATAATTGAAAGCCATTGATTACAAAAACCTATAATAGAAACAAATATTTAATAACAATTTGTTGAAGCAGAACAAAGGTTGAAATCCATTTTCTATAACCTGCTTGCTTAGATTGATTTTTATTTCAATATCATTAAATACTAAATAGAGTCCTATGGAGAAATAAGAAGATTGGGTTTGTGATAAACCAGTAAAAACAATTTTTGTTGTTTGTCCAACCTTGACCTTTCAGAATAACTTCTTGTTGCTTCTTGAAACAGAATGGTAAAAATGATTTTCTTAAAGACTGTCAAAGTGGTTGAGAAAAAGGTTCAGGTTATTTCTTAATTTGTTTCACAAAATCACCTATCAAAAAAATTTCAACTTGCCATGTACAACACCAATCAGTTTATTCAACAAATTAATGCTTAGTATAGATTTATATAATCTCACCTTTTTTATCAGACATTAAACAGCAAGGACTACATTCAACAACTTACAATATGTATGGAAATCTTGTCAATACACAACCAGAATAAAGTTGAAACTATACAAAAGTTCTTTCATCCCTACCCTATTGTATGGTTTAGAGTGTTGGAGAATGACTGAAGCTGACCAGCAACTATCCACTTTCCACGCAAAGAGCCTATGGAGGATCCTACAAATGTTCTGGACAAATACAATCTCAAACCAGGACCTACTTAAAAGATGCCATCTGGAAAGCATGAGTACCATCATTAAAAAAAAGGATGGAGATGGATTGGGCATGTACTAAAGAAAACGCAAGAACATGCCAAAACAGCAAATTTCTGAATAGCAAAGATCAAGAGATAGACCAAAGATAACCTTGCAGCGTATCATTGAGTCAGAAATGAACAAAATGAATCGCCCCTGGGGAAGTTTACAACAGGCAGAAGCAGAGAACCTTTGATGCTGCCCCACATGCCATTTGGCCAAATGGACAGTAAGTAAGTAAGTATATTACCTTTTGGCTGGCAAGCATAAGAGACTGTTTAAAATGACTGTCAACAGCAGCTAGAGTATCGGCAGATTCCTTCAGAATTCTCTCCCTTTCTACCCGCTGTTCTCGTTCATGTTCCCTTTTCCATTCAGTTTTCTGTCTTTCCAGTCTTTCTAGCCTATCTTTTTCTTCTTGTCTCTCTCGCTCCAGTTTCTCCCTTAAGAAATAAATAATGCCCAGAATGTAAAACTACAAAGTATCTCTTCTGTGATAATCTCCAGCATTGTAAAAGGATATGATTACTAATGTTTAGCTCTGCTTGTTTAGAATTTCAGAATTGATTGGAGATCAAGGAGGGGGTTACTACTTTCTAAATCCATATCTTAGTTTTTAAAAATTCCCAACTTAAATGCACAAGTTTCATCGCATTAAAGTTACATGTGTCTTTTGTAATGACAACCAGGATATATTGCTGGTCTGAATTTAAGACTGTGGTTTACCACATTATTATAAGAGATAAGAAACAGACCAAAAGGTTCAGGAAGTGCAAGCAAATCATCTTAAGATGTATTTTCCACTTGTTATATTTCATAACAGCTTAAATTGAGCATTTAATATTGAGAAGTACCCTGGTATGACCAAAGGAGCGTTTTATTTAAACTCGATTTAATACAAGTTTTTACCTGTTACCACAAAAATGTCACAGTTTAATAAATACTGGTACCTAATTACAGGGTTACTCGGATCAAATCATAAAAGCTGTATTGTTCTTAGAACTTTATAGGTATGCACTTGGGACAAACACCCAAACAAGATGGCCCTACTAATTCACTGTTGTAACCAAATTTTATCCGATTTAATACTGTAGTCTGTACAAGATGTTAACATTCATCTCTAAATTCAAACTCAATTAAAACAATTTTATTAAAACCTTATCAAGGAGCCCTAGTGGATATTGAAAAACATGCCAATCAAACTGATTATTAAAAATGATTGGAATTACAACATGAAAATAATTTTAAGACTAGTTTAGCTAAGTGAAAGAAATGAGCAGTAGACAAAGTCTATGTACAGGTCTATGTAAAATTTTGAAAACATCAATTAGAATTCATTAAGTGGTCTATGCAAAATATATAGATCTACATTGATATGAAAGTTAGTTTCTAAGACTGCTAGCCAATCCCGTTGATATATAAAGTGTTATGTTTTGTTGTTAGAATGTTTCAATAAGAGGCGTATAACAGGGCCAAGTTGCAATTTTTTTACATGCTTTAAATGTTTGACATC
>JARWCS010000002.1:4930126-4943245 GCA_034783895.1 Geukensia demissa
TACAGTCAATATAAGTTGTTTTATGTGTCTATTTTACACAACTGTACTGAAAACACTGTATTTTGTGGTACACGTGTTACATAATTTCTTTGCAAAAGGTATTTTCACTGCCCCTTGCACTTGAATTTGTTAACCGCAATCCGAATTTGTTAACCACAATCAGTTAAATGTTTGATTGATTAAATTTAAAAGCCTGGACAATATGGTATGTGTCATCAAGTTCTGTAATCAGTTACAAATTTAAAAGCAGATACTTTATACTGATATGTGATCAAGGTACATGAAAGTTCACTGGACTAATCGATAGCAGTAATTTTCTTCCTACATCAAGCCATTATTACTGGTTCATTAGATCTACCAGAATAAATGCTTCTTTGTAATGAAATTCAATTTAGACATTTAAACTTGATTGCTGTTAAACTGCATTATTTCCATTATCAGTTAGAATAATGACATCACAATTCTGACCCACTTTATACAAAATTTCTGTGGTCTTTTGAGAAAAACAAATTTTTCAAATAGCTCTTTTTTGGTCAACCAGAGTTGAATCTTTGTGTAAGCAGCTTGGCAAATGTTACTGGTAAATGTTGTTTACTTGATGTGGGTATTCTCTAGTGTCAAAAATGCCATATATATATACTTTATCTCACAACACACAATCAAAATGGGGCAAGTAAATTATTTTGAAGTTAGTTTTGAGATATACATAACACTAAAATCCTGCAGAGCACTACCAATGATTTTGTTGCAAACATTCAAAATTAAAGGCTGAAAAATGAATACCCAGCATGACTTTTAATAGTGACCTACTTCAAAAAACAAAGAGGAAAAAAAACATTTGAATCTATACAGTAAATTGACAGTATAAAAATGCAGAACATCCATAAGGAAAAATTATCAATGTCACATACCTAAAGTGCACACCTTAGCTAATCCAAATTTTCTGATGCCTAAACACTGCTCAATCATTAATGCATACATAAATATCTCTAATGTTGTAATGTAATAAAATCCTAGATGTCAAGAATGAATGATTTAGTAGTCAGCTTGCAAACAAAGAGAAGTCAGCCATGTTTTGGTGGGAAATCAGGCCACATGGCAATACATGAGTCATACAAAACCACAGATAAAAGGGCTTGATAGCTAGGTGATAGTAAAATTTGTGTATCAAAGTCTAAAAGGCACTTCAAGTAGGAGTATCTGTATCCTGTTGTCAGTAAAAAGAGGATTGGGATATAAATAAACCTTCAAGTACAAATAAATCATAGTTATACAAAATAATGAAATACATCCTTGTTATTAGAAATATTTCGGATTTGTATCTAGGTATAGCAGGTAAAAATTCATCAAGCTTTTCACCCTAATTTTCCAAATACAAGTTTGTACTGTATGAATTGTGTGATGTCTTTTGGATAATGCCTTTTTTGTACTCTTTCCAATAAATATTAAAATGAATTGAATGGAAAATTGTCCTATTCTTGATATTTTAGTCCTGGATGCAGTAATGGTTACTTTTTTTCTATTTTAGTATGGTATATACATTCACACAACTTGTGTCTTTAGTAATACTATATCTTATCTATTTTTTTTAACAAGCCTTTTTCTGTCTTTTTTTCTGGTAAATTTAATTTTTATCACAGATATTTAATACTGACATTAATCTGCAGAGGAATTTTGCCAAGATATTAATTTTTTACCTACTTCAAAAGTGGAACAACATAACTTTTTGTATAACAAACAAGACTTCTATTGATAATGAAATATATTGAAAACAAGAGAGAGATAAATGTTTGCCTATTACAGATAAACAATCTGGAATCCTTCCAGATCCAAACAGATATCTTAAACAAACACATTCTGCTGATCTATATTTGTCAAGAACATTACACATTTTTCCCTTCAAGTGTAATTTGTAGATTTTTAATAGGTTTGCCTTCCAGACAAAAAAAATGACAATTGCCAGGTTGCACTCTTAGTGAGTTTTAAATAAAGGGCTGATAGCATTTATTTCGAAATGTTTTTTTTTTAACATTCAAGGTCACCTTCAAGACAATTGGTCAGGTATGCAGTAAATGGATGGACCTAACCAACGATTTTTACAATTAAGACAAAAAAAATAAGTGATAGGTCCACATACAAGTTATCAGGTTAGTCTACCCATATCAAGAGTACATTATTGAGACCATTCTAGACAATATGTTTTATCCTCTTCTGACATAAGCAATTTGTGTCCATAAAATACCAGAGAAAATTATAACAATGCCTAGGAAATAATCAATGGTTTTCCCAATCTATTAATGAAGTAATTGATTAGAGAGATCTGTCATCGGTCAACAATCAATAAGACTCCATTTGAGGGCTTTGTGTGTACAACCAGATCAATGCCTGAATCCTCCTGCATACATCTATTGTTACTACAATACAAACTGAACAAAGACCTCAACTGACTTACAGCTGCCACTTGAAAAATCATATCTAATCTAAATTTGGAGAAATACTAGGTTCAGCAAAAATAACCAAAAATGTTACTTAAATAAAGAAAGTTCCTCTTACTGACAGGTTAAACCGCTTTTTCACCAGAAAATATACCCACAAGAATGGCTAATGGTTATCCATTTTTGCTCCTCAAGTTTTCACATAATGATTTAGTGATTAACAGATTCATCACATGATGGATGACTTTGCCCTACCTACTATTGTAGTATATTTATTTGTACCAATATCTACTTATCAGTAAATACTGCGGTACTATAATGTAAAGGCTGACAAAACATTGTACTGAACAATGGAAGTCACCTGACTAGACAACAAGATGCTCAATGTGACCGTACATCTGCATTCTAGACTTTCATTTAGTTTCAAAATTACCAAATAAGGGAAATTTGCTATCAGAGAGATTCAGACACAGACGAACCCGAGTCAATGAATTTAAAAAAACACTGATTGTCACAAATTAAATTCTGGTAGATCAATTGGTTTCCCACAGGGATGTCATATCCAGCCACGCTCCCCTCCCTCAGTATATATTCACACAAAAAAATACTGTTGTGTCCTGGGGATATTTGTAAATTACATCAATCCTAAATCAACTCATTAAATATGTAATAATTCCTGTTACATTCCCCTAAGGTGACATTGATGAATAGGTATGGTGATTGTCATAATCTGGTTTTAGGGCCTTGCTCAAAATTTATGTCCCTGGATCTTTAATGTGTCAAATTTACATTGACTTTAGTGTCAAAACACACAGTTCTAAACAGCTTGTGTAGACGGAGAACAAAGAAAAACTCTTACAGTTAAAAATAAACAGAAAATAAAAACGGGTCTTACCGTATTAGTAGTCTGATCCTTGTCTTTATCCTTATTAGCTTGTCGTGTCCGACGCGGTCCTATTCCAATCTCAACTCCTCGTAGTATTGAATCTACCACTGAAACAGTCAAATATCGGCCATTAACGCAATGCAGTCAGTAATCTATTAGGCATACAGTTAACCAAATTTAAAATCCCAGGTGAATAGAAAAGCTTATGAAAGGGTTCAATTTACAACACAATTGTAGAATAAATAGATGCAAAGAAATGTAAAGTCAGGTGACTCATAAAAAGTCCAACTGTATTATAATGCAAAGTAATGATACCATGCAGGGGTACTTTACACAAGGACAAAAGGATAAATAAATATCACACTCACACAGGGAACAGGGATATGTATATCTAACTATTTACACATTCTTTACCAGTCATGTGGGAGGAGAACGCTAGGCAAGGTCAAATGGTCGTGAAAATTTTCTTAACTTTAAGGTCAGCAAAATCCAGAAAAATAAAACCTTATACGTGAAACCCTTAAAGCCAAATGCTCTAAATTCAATAGCTGTACAAAATAAAGGGGACACGGGGAGGAGAAAATATTGAATAACTGTACCAAACATATTTCATACTTCAAAGTCAATTTAAAATCACATTAAACTAACAAAAGGTAAAAAACCAAATAATCACCTCAGAAATGAAATTCCAAAGCAAATGTAAATATTTCCTTTCACAACAACACATGAACTGTTATCCTACACACTGACTGGCAAAGTATGATGATAGTGCCTTGCAGCTAAATTGGACACACCATGTGATCTGGCCTAGATTACTATTGATCAAACTTGATAGGTGTAACATACCAATTATAATAGCTTGGTGACAAGTGTGTGTGGTGTATTGACCCTTTATGCTACATGTAAAGGTCATAGTCTGAACAGATTATATTAGTATTTCTTAAATAACTTTACAATACCAGTTTTATTGTGGAGATATCAAATAACTCAACATTTAAAATATGCATGAATTATTAAATTACAATAACAGGATACAATCAAATCCACATTTTTACACAAACTAAAGTAGGTCAATGGCAGCATTTCAGCCATCTTTTGTCTATCACTGGCAATTTTAAATGTTTATGGTATATGGATCATTGCAAGAGTTTCATGTAATCATTGTATATATAGAGAGGTTTGGTTTTTAGTCCAATCCTGTTTGCTATAATCTTTGTCATACACTGACAAATTGGTCACATAAACAAAACAGCCATTCAGGGTGAAACATATGAAATTTAGACTGGGAAGTGGGCAGGGATTGCACACAATATCATGAGATTTAGCACCCCACTTGAGGCAGTGAATATCTAGGTCAGGATTTGAAAGTTTTTCATTATTTATATCACATATTTTATTATGCTGAATCACATTACTGATGCAACATTTAGAGATAACACTACTGACAAGGAATAATATGATAAAGTCGTGGCCTTCAACTGTGTACTAAGATATCAAATACATAACTCAGCTCATTGTTCAACTAAATCAAATACACAGTTGTAGTGTTACACTATAGAAAGTAACTAACTTAAGTCTTCTGTTTTTTGTTATAAGGTAAGTAAAATAAATTGCGAAGTCTATGAGATTGTTTTTGAAATGAGCACAATTGCAAATGTGGAAAGAAATGGGTTTCTCTGGATTATTCACACTATTTATATTATCAACCTTTTTCCCATGTTAAATACGAAAATGAAAAGATTTGTTGTGAATGTCAGAGAGACCGCAACTCCAACCATGAGAAAAACAGAGGGATTCATTGAAGAATGAAATGTAGTTCAAACAAACCTCATGTTTGCTAATTCTGATTAACAGCAAAAAAGGATTTAATAAAGCTTATACTTAAGCAAGGTAAAGCAGCATCTCAAACACTTTCTTTCTCATATTTTAGCTTTTGCCTGATATGACATAGTGTTGTCGGTCCAAGGCTACATCATGTTAGGTCTTAGATTCCTATCCTAAAAAGATGGGTCGGGCTATTCGATTTTGTTTATTTTTTATATCAATTGAGCCACCAATTAATGACTGGTAGTAGCAGTAAATGTTAAAAGCCTTAATATCAGAATATCAGGAGTAAAAGTCAGGGATGATTTTGCCGACCATGCCAACTAAGCGGAAATAACCAACCGGAAGCAAAATACCGCAGTATAATAAAAGAATCATAATGGACAAATCCGGACTACCATTAGCGGAAATCTGCTAAAAAGCGGAATAAAATCATCCCTGAAAAGTGAAGAATTTTGCAGAATTTGGAGCTGGTAAATCATAACTTGCATTAAGATTAGTTTCCAAGGGTAAAAATCTAAATAAAAAATTTAGAGACAGGATTTTAGAGATGGGTCAGCTTAGGATGAGAATTTAAACATTAACTTGAACAGTCCTAAAGATAATACTTAAAAATACTGTATTCCTCATATTCCACCTGCTGCTATAAGGGCCCTCTCACTTTACTTTTGATTGAAACCCTTTACCACTCTCTGCAAACCCCTGGTATTGCAATCTTCGAAAAGATGGTTATTTGACAATGAGAGATATTCAATGAATTGGAGAGAAAATAGAACTATTCATTTCAGGGGATTCTAATCTATGTAAAACAAAAAATACTTCCACAGGATTTGATAGGATTCCGGATTTTGCTGATTCTAATAAGTGCCCTGATAATTTTATTTTTCAGGGCCCTAGGCACTTAATTGGAGGAATAGGGTAAGATGGACACTAAAACTCTACCAAACTACAATAGCAAGCTGTACTTTCAATTCCACATTACAAAACAAAAGGAAATAAAAAGTATCTAATTAGTCACAGGGTTGATTAGTTTAAAGGCAAGGAAATAAATAAATATCAAGTTAAGTACCTATTAGTGTAGGAGGAAAGACAAACAAATATCTCTGCTTTCTTGATTCCAAATTAATTTGCTTACAATTCTTTAAATAAAGGTGAAGGTCATGCTTGATGTAACCCTGTTAATTCTTTGTCATTTCCTATGTATTGTCATTAAAATATTAATGTTTTCAATATTATTACATGAACAGGATATTATAACTTTCTTAAAGTACTTCAACCGACCTAATTTAAAGATTGAAAATTGTCAAAGGCTATCTACTTCATAAACAAAATAAGGCTGGAGTTATTGGTGTAAACAAAATGCAAATGAAGGTGACAATATCCCCATCTCAAAAGAAGCTCTATAATAAATAGAAATGCTAACAAAGTAGAAAATGGGCAGAGATGTGAATCAATAAAAATGCCATTAAATTACCATTTTACACAATCAGAATTCATCAGACCTACAGTGCAGTTCTGCCATGGAATTGTGTAAGACTATTGATTTGATATTCATCAAATGTTCCCTAGCGTCAAGTAAAGCTTTAGATGGCAGTCTTTGCCAGAAGACCCATACTAAATTAATCTTCTAGAGGAAATTCAACTGTTTTTTTTTCTCTATTAAGATGCAAAATCAATATTCCAGGCGAATGCTAGTACTGCATCACAAACATCATTAGAAAATCAATGTTTTATTTCCACTTTGGATTAGGTTTATTGTGGGTCACATATTCAGTCAGACAGACTTTAATAATGTTCCATACAGCTGCAATCACTCAATTAATGAGTAATTGTAAGGTCCAATTTTCTTACAACCAGAGCCAAAAGAGAAATAGTAACAATAGACAGCATGAATCAATGCTGTATAGTATGGTGGCCAGATGCAGCCATTTCGCATTTTCTGCTTTCATAAGTGAAATCAAGAAAAGGGAAAATGAGAAATATGGAAATTGAGAAATTAAGAAAGTGACAGTGCATTAGCAGAAACAAAACATCAAGAAATCTTTTTCATTCCTTTATTTCATGCTTTTACGTTGTCGTCTCTTAATTTCTTGATTTCCATATTTCTCAGTTTCCCTATTTCATGATTTCGCTTTATCAATTTCTCGATTTCGTGTTTGTAAAGTGAAAGGAGAAAACACATAATGGCTGCATCCAGCCACCATATTATAGTCACTAGCATGAAATGGTCATATTCAAAACAGTTGAAAAATCTTGCATCTGTTTCTGCAAGATTTTTTTTTTAAATATACACAAAACGGCAATTCATGTCTAAACTGAAAGCACTGCAATTATATAAGCCAATAGACTATATGGTTTTCAATCACAGTTTTTATCAAGATCTTCATCAAGACAAGAGGACACCGGGTACAAAGTGTACAGATTACAAAAGGTTACACATAAGAAACAGAAAAAAAATCTGTATTCACCAAACATAAATAAATGTATCAATCAAAACCTGGTGTAGTCACAATGATAAATGACTACCACTGCACTTTAAATGCATTAGAGATTTTTTTGTAGTCAGAAAGATATGGCCTAGCCTGGGAGACATTTACAAGTCCTATTTAAAGTATTTTATTACATATTGTATCTGAGTACATTAACATTATTCTGGTTGTTTATTAGAAAATAATTTTTAGGATCAAAACTTGTAATGCATCAAGTTCAACAGTTTTTTTTTCATTTGCATATAATCCATGTATTGTTTGTAACATCTGTTTTGTAGGAGTATAGGATCAAATGCACTCCTTCCTCTCAGAAAACTCTCCCTCATCAATCATATTTTCTTTCCATTTCTTTTGTTGTTCAATATCAAATTACAAAAAAATTATAAAATCAATCACTTTATCCAAGTGATCACCAATTAGGTTGATCGTTTTGATAGAAAAATGTCCTTATTCAGTTTCACAATGAAGCAGATGCTCTGATGAGCTATAGAAATCAGACTACATCTAAAGGAAGAAGTTGGCACCATTCCACACAATCCTGGGATATTATCTTGTAAAGGGTAATAAAGATTAATGAGAAAGACAGACTAAAGAAATAAACAAGGTTTATACTATCAAGTACTTGCAACAGGGAAAGTTTTCAGTGTGCTACATTATTGTGGTGTTCTGGAAAATATGTGTTTAGTAGTTAATATATTTTATAGTAATTTCATGTTTCAGGTTTTGTGCTTCAACAGTACTCAAAATCAGTGTGCTTTATTCAAAAAGTATAAGGCACCTAAAAGGTCATTTGAATGGGAGCAGAAAAATTCTTGTCTATCAACACTACAAGGGTCTTTGCCTTTACAAGCATTCTACATGCTATGATATATTTTATTGATGAATAATAAAGTTAAGAAGAAAGCAGAGTCATACACCTACCATAACAATTAGTCTTAGAGTGTCAAAAAAGACAAATAAAATTAATACTGCCAGAAGTTTTTTTTAAGAAAACATACTTTTGAAAAGACTTAGATTTGTCAAGATTCAATCAGAATCCTGACTTTAATGGACTTTCCTTGTTTTCTGAGTGGGTTCCTCTGAACCCTCCTTGGCTACAGTTATCAATAAAAATATACAGAGCTGAAAATGCATAAGCCATATTTCCATCTGCTTGAAGGACAAACAAATCTGCGCTGAGAATAGACCAAAACAACTAGTTGCAAGGGTAAAACTTAATGCCGCTGTTGCCTAAAGACATAAATAGTGACTAATACCCAAGGGTATTCCCCAGCCCAGTTGTCAGACTTGTCTGTCATGAAATTTATCAATGTTTTACAGAAATTTGCTGCATTTGCTAAAATTCTAAAACACTGAAAATACGGAAATGCCTTGAAAAGAAATGCACTTAGTAGTTGTCCCTGCTGTCGCATTTGGCTTCCCATTTTGATTTGTTTGGATTTGAGTGCTTCTTTTGCTATATTTGAATCTTTGACTTCCTATGTTTTGGTTTGAATGCTACTGATGAGAGGCTTCTCCTTGAAATGTACATAAAGCATACCTAAATTTTCCATATTTATTTCACATTGGTAATTTTGTATAGTATTATAAGTATTTTTTTATCAGTTTTCTGTACTGTAAAAATATGGTATGCTGAATAAGGTGAGATTAAGGACTATCTAAAAATTCAACAATTATTTCCGCTGATATCACCAGGACTGTGAAATCTATAAATATGATGTTTATATTACAAAGTTCTTTAATTCCTTATTGTAAGTTATCAATCAACTCATGGTTAGAACATGACCAACATTTTCCAATATGACAGGTACCAGCAACATTTTATGTTTATTCAATATTATCTAAAATCAATGACAAAGCTTTAAGTTTATTTTTCTTCATACCATAGTTGCTACCTCATTAAAGGATCAAACATATAAGTTATGAACAAAATATTTACTTTTGCTATCAGAGAGAAATGTCAAACATAAGCATGGGTAAACCTGTACTTGACTGTGCTTGTCATGTCCTTTTACACACAAGCCAAATGGCAAGTCTGATTACAGATAGAACTTTCGTATGAAAGAATTTATAAGAGCACCTGTAGCAATGAGGGGTTTGAGGGGGGTTCAACAACCTAATTCCCTTTTTGATAGCTGACAAACTCAATCAAAGTGGACAATTTGTTTGAACTCTGACAAAGTACCAAACCTATAAGGCAGCACAATAATCTTTTCTTTGAGCTGCTTAGTACATGTCAACCAAATATCAGAAATATTCCCATTTTGACTAGTGATATATACATTTTCCTGAACTTTCATGTTAATTGGTGTAGCCATGGCCATTTTTTAGTAATCGTGCAAAAACACACAGGGTGGTCAGACAAGGGTTAAATAATATTCCCTAATTTTTCGCATTGGGGCAAAATAAAATTTTAATAGTATGTTACCTTTACCTTTGACCTGGTGACCCCAAGATCAATAATGTTTTCCTCTTCCTAAGAGGCATAATCCATCCAAGCTTGGTATAAATCAGATAAATAATTCAAGAATTAACCAATTTTCCCAAAGATATTTGTCTATTAATAGCCACTGACCATGACCTTGGACATAGTGACCCAGAAATCAATAAGTGTGTTTCTCTGCTAAAGGTATATAATTTTTGTTCAGTTCTTTTTATTCCTTCAAGAGTTATCTGGAGAGTCCTCAAATGTTGTTCTCCTATCCTAGTTATCCTAAAAAAAATAGATGTTTTCCTCTTCCTGAGGGTGTCATACAAAAACAAAAATGTCAAAATATTGATGGCTGCCTAATGGCCAGCCCGCCACTCTTCCCCACAATATTAGCTGATTACAACTTTCTTGCAACTTGTATAAAAATAAATATCCATGTGTATGTCACCATACTGAAGCCAGGGATCAGGGCAAATAGAAAAACAAACAGATCCACAGTAATCAATTTTGGTAGTAATTTCTGGTTTTGATCATGGAATAAAAAAGTTCTGTGCATTCCAGAGTTATCCCAGAGTATGTCATGTCAGTGTGCTTTATTCATAAAAGTATATTGTACCTAAAAGGTCATTTGAGTGGGAGCAGTAAAAAAGGATCAATAAAAGTTCATAGTTTCTTGTCCATCATTACTACAAGGGTCTTGGGCTTTACAAGCATTGTACATGATACGATATATTATACTGATGAATACAGGGATGTACTTATAGTAGAGCAGAATAAAAGTGAGAAGTTGATACAAAATAACAGCAATAACACATTAAAAAGTCATTTTAACTTGTTTATTTGCTAAACATAAAGAGGTCAAATCACAAGATATCTGACAGTCTTTCAATAATAAATGACTACAGCAAATCAATAGGCACAATTACCCAAGATTTTAATACACACAAGCTCAGGTAACACATTGTGTTGACATAAAAGCCTATCACAAATATAGCTTTGTTTGACAGTCTTCCTTTGTGACCTTTAAAATATACTAGTATGTACACAGCATGGCTCACATGTATAATACAAAATACTTGGGTCTGTGGGATTGTCAGGTAGACATCAAAAGTTCAAGTAAAGTACACATATATATAATTGTGTTGAATGGTGCAAAGAAATTAGAAACAGCTTACCAATGTTTCTTTTCAACACTAAAGTTATATCATCTGAGGCTAAACAAAGGTTTGATCCTATTCCCAGACCTGCTGTTTGTTGACAGAATGAAATCCCACAAAACAAAAACTTTTGATGGCTGGTTGAGCAGTGTGTTATGCTCCAATTCTCTTACTCCTTAGTACATATTTTTCTGAATCTTTTGTCTGAAAGAGCCAGATGCATGGGTCCCTTTGATGCTGCAGAACAGGGACAACACTAATCACTTAATGAACAGCAAACCAAAACAAGTGTATGTTCATACTAAAGCTAGAGAAACTGATAGCAGTGACCTCACAAAATAATATCTCCTCTTCCTATTCCTATTCCTATTTGAGTCTGGGCATCGGAGCGGTCTCTGGGGCTCAATCTACAGAGCTGGCCCAGCACGAACCCCAGGTGTTGGATAGAGAAGGCCCTCTTGTGAGGGTTGCCAGGTTATAATACGGAAAGCCTGGCCATGGACCATAGTGGGTGACGTGTTTGGAGAGTGCCACGCTCCTAGCACGTAAAAGACCTCTTTTGTAGTTTTCGAAAAAGAGAAGGCTAATGCCGCTACAAAAGGCTAAATTTTTCGCCCCTACCCATTACTCCCTTTTTCCAGTGGCAGTCAAAAACCATAGCCCTATTGTTTCCCATCCCACCCCTTTTTATGATATTGATAATTGTTGAACTTGTTCTCGTCCTGAATACGCATGAAATATTTGCCACTGGACGTAGTGGACATTAAGCAACCAACAATCAATCAACCTATTTGAGTCAAAGATCTTTTGATCTAAACATAAAATGGGAGCTGAAGAATGGTCCAGTGTAATTGTCATTTAGATCAAAATTTACAGTTAAATGTGCACAATGGTAACACTGAACATTTCATGGAATTTCATTACGTAGTTTATAAGGAAAAGTGGATATGAGGTTGGGACCCTCCCCCACCCCATCCCCCATTAACAATATTATGGTCCATGTTTTGTAATGGGAAACACAAAAGTCACTCAGATAATATTCTAAAATAAGAGGTACACAATATTATAAAATAACAAAGAATCCCTAAAAGTTTCATCCATTTTAATTAAGTATTTTTTAGGAGTAGCAGATGGAATTTACAACAGATGAATGAACAGACCACACAATCATTATATACATTCTGTCCTGCTTATTTCTGAAATAAGCTTTCAAATAACTTGTTCACAATACAATGTGAATGGTCAACATGATCACTATATACCATAACCTTACCCCTCCACTAACAGGTGAAAAGGAGGGGGGTAAAGGGAACTTACTGAAACATGCTTTTCACAATACCATGTGTATGGTCAACATGATCACTATATACCCTAACCTCACCCCTCCGCTAGCAGGGGAAGGGGGTTATAGTTAACTTACTGAAACATGCATTCCAATAACTTGTTCACAATACAATGTGAATAGACAGCATGATCACTATATACCCCAACCTTACCCCTCCGCTAGCAGCGAAACAGGGGTTATAGTGAACTTACTGAAACATGCATTCCAATAACTTGTTCACAATACAATGTGAATAGACAGCATGATCACTGTATACCCCACCCCCTCCACTAACAAGACTTATTGAAACATCCATTCAAATAACTTTTTCACAAGACCATGTTTTAATACTAATTCAAGAGACAGTTTCCATGTTGGTTCCTTTTTTCATTAATAACTTGTATTCAATATCACAAACATTCCATGGAGAACAAGTAAAAACAGTATAATGTGTTTCCTGTCTGATAAACATCATTGAGGTTAATCACATGTAGTGTCTTCTTAACCAATGGACTTGGGGACCTTAAAACTTAACATGATAGCATATGTCCTGACCATTCTTACATATCAGTG
>JARWCS010000002.1:4965862-4976296 GCA_034783895.1 Geukensia demissa
CTCCAGGACGGAGATACCTGGTGCCTATTCTTTCCCCGGCACAACCTTCGAGAAGGGGAGTTCGAGTATTTATACATTCCGCTCGAACTAACGGATGCCCTTTAAGCAGGGGTTCTACCTGCAGGCGGAGAAACCGAACGGCCTATTTCTATACCCCGGCCGCCCTCGGGGGTTGACCAGAAAGAAACAATACACATCTTTCTGCATAATTTCTGGTTAAAATGTTGACTTCACTTCACTAGATTTCTAGGGGAACCAAACAAAGTTCTTTAAAAAATTGTTCCTTCACTTCTTTCTTTTGACAAACAGATTGTGGACAAAAATGAAAATGCCTTAATTACACTGCGCTAATCTGGATTAATCTTCATCAGGTACGCTCGGGACCATATACTGGTAAACAGGAAATAATGTGCAGCTTGTAGAGAGTAGCCTAATGTATTACAATAATTTTGTGGTCAGACATTAACAAAATTGGAAAGATGTAAACTGTATCTTTATAACATACATTACAAAAATAAATAAGAGCACAAACTCCACATAGCACAAGAGAAAAACTCCATTATAATATTAAAAAAAAAAAAAAGAACATGGAATATATGCCAGAAAGAAACAATCCACATCTTTTCTGGATTTTGTACTGCATATATAACTTCTCACATAAAATGTGCCTTTTAAAGCCCTAAAATACAATAATGTTGTTAGTTCATCTTTTTTATACATGTATGTATGTGTCTTTTTGAAAAAGTTATAAAATTTAAGGACAGCCAATTTAAAGAGACCTGAATTGCTTCAACTATTTTAACATTCAATCACACTATATTTTGAGTTATGCACAGACAACCAAATGTAGACCTAACAAACAGCCATCACTCACCACTATCAAGAACTGAAATTATCCAAGTGTAGAAAAAATAACTATTTTTCTTCACACATTTTTTAATTCAACAGTACAAACAGTGTATTTTGAAATTCTCCCTACCTAAAAGAATGAAAATAGGTCAGCTAAGTCATTAATCAATGTTAATGCTAAAATGACACTTCTTTGTGCAGACAAATTACCACTGTGAGCCAAGGAATGTAAATCAACCCTTAACCTTTGTTGTCTATCACTAACTGAGGAAAAATCAATAACCACTTTAAAAATCTCTGATCAATCACAAAGAATGCATTTTATAGAAGGTAAGGGAGGAAGAATCAATATCAATTCACTTTCATTATTTCCTGTAAACTTGTCTGCTTTCATGTCATATAAAGCTGGTTTGTTATTCCCATCAGAGTTCTATGTGTTTCCCTTTTAATTTGACTTAAATCCTTTGTTTGAAGTTAAAGCGTTCTGAGTCTACTGTATCCCCCTAAAATAGTGCCTATCCTCTGACCAATACTTCATTTTCAAAACCACCCAGGACATCCTGGAATCAACCATTATCTAATATAATGATGTTATTTATAAAAGCTCTAAGATTAAAAGAATCACATCAAATTCTGGGGAAGATATTACAAGACTTTTCTTTCTAGACACTTGTGGATCAAAATACGACTAATATTACTCTGTTTATTAAGTCATCCTCAAGGAAATTACACTACCTCATAATTTAATTTAATTTGATTTAATATGTGTATGCTGTTTATTAAGTCATCCTCAAGGAAATTACACTACCTCATAATTTAATTTAATTTGATTTAATATGTGTATGTCGGTATGCCTGCAACCCCTTTGGGGTATAAATGTGCATGCATTTATCCAATAAACATAATGTAAGGCTGCTCAAGGGTCTTTACTTGGCCGTCAACAAGGTGGAATTGTAACCCTTGCATCCTTACTGTAGAATTAATGATAATCAGTACATCTGCATAAAATGATTTGTAGTCAAAAGGCAAGAAAGAAGAAAACATGAGTAATATTTACCATGAATGAATGATTGTTGTGAACAAGAAAATATAAGACATAAATGTCAAGGAGACAGAACTGCTGAAAGTTCAAAATCTTGAGGTCTCCACAAGGATGAAATACCAGTCCTTCACAATTAAATTACAAGTGAACAAGTTTCATACTGAAATGTTAATAATTATATCAACTTAAACACAATTACCAAAACAATGTCAAGGAGTACATGTACTTCCTCAGCACATGCTTGCAGTTTACTGAAAATAGAGAAAATGTGTCCATGGGACATAGATGCCATCTCCCACAAACAGGAAGTAGACATATGATTAACCTGAAAAAGTAAGACACAATACAACTCACCCTGATAATGCCTCAGACCAAATATCAAATACAGACATGATTTTGCCTACGAAGAAATAAAGCTGAAATGGGTTACCAGAAGCTGAATTCTATGAATGTAATAAAGGATGCAACATGGGAAAATCCAGGTTTCAAAAAAGCAGAAAAAAAAAACATGTCTGCAAATCAATCTAACATACACAAGCAGACAAATTTTTGAAGAAAACTCACATACATACGGACAAGGTTAAAACTTAATGCCCACATTGCCTACAGACAGGCTGATCTGTCTAGTAAATTTCTTACACTTACAATGTTGATGTGACTGCAGGCTAGTTTTATTTAGACCTGGGGGCTCATCACCTGCTTGTGTCAAATGTATGCTGGTCATATGCTATTTTTATATCAAATCTTTCGGAAATTTTTAGTACTTTGGTCCACACACCTAGTAACCGGTTGCCCAGTGGTCTAATAGTAAATTTAGCATGTTTTCTAGATTTGTTCAAAATTGTCATATTTTATTATCAATCCACAGAGGTAAAAGAGGTAAAATATCAGTCACAAATTCTCCTAACCTAACAAACAGGCTTTTCAAAAAGATTTGAGGTAGCTCATATAGTCTATTTTTACAATCGTAAAAAAGGTGGTGATAATGTTGACTCGTAATGTCCTAGTTTGTAACAGGTATATTTAAAAAATTCTAGATGAATGACAAATTAAAATATCTGTAGACAAGTGACAATGGTCTGTCTTCAGTACATGATAGTGACAGCAATTGTGACCTTCAGGTCTTAGACATGTTGAGCATATTATTTGTGTGGTGAATATAAATAAAGAACCACATGTATTCACATCTCATTAACCTTAATAAAAACAATAAGTGAATATTAAGAAAAAGTGAATAAAAAGGCATAACAATTTACAATAGTGCTGTTTGCATGTAATAACTTCAATTTCATTAAAATTTGGCATTAAATATTTTATTTTTGAAAGGTGTCAGAACTACAAAATACAAGTGGCAACAATAGGATACTGATGAAATAAGAGAAAATTTATTACTTACCAAAGCTGGCCAAAACACTGACTCCTTTGGGTTTTCAGGATCTTCCCTTTCAGCCCAAATTAAAGTATGCTCAACCAGAAAGATTTGGAAAACTTCATGAACTCTAACCCACTCTCGTCTTTGCCAATCTTGATTATCAAATTCAACAAGTATCTGTAGAACAATAAAATAAGATTTAGAATGGTAAAAATCAATATTGCAACATTTATATGATAGAAAACAAGTAGGCGTACTTCAGATCATTAATTACCATCAAATAACTACATAGAAGCTACACAAACCTTATGTGTTTATTACAACATGTGTAAAGGTGTGAGATACAAGAAAATATGGTCTGAAAAGTATTCAACATTGGGTCATCATAAAACTACAATCATTTTTAATTCTTTAGTGCTGGATGAATATAAAACATGTTTTCAGCCCCTCTTTAACCCTTTTCTTTTATCAGTGTGTAGATAGTGGCTATTAACCTTCAAATCTCTAACCCCACCCAAATTCCCACCCGGATTTCCTTAAATAAACCAAACTTCAATCCAAATCCCTAACCCCACCAAACTTCCCATTCCAATTTCCTTCAATAAACCAAACTGAAGAGAGCGGGCTGCCCCTGTCTTTAACCCTTTCTTTTGATGTGGCTGTTAACCAATGTTTACTAACCCCACCCCACTTCCCACCAACATTACTATGCAAATTCTGCAAAATATGCATTTTTCTGCAAAATTTGTATTTATCTACATGTTTCTTCCTTAAGATATTGACAACTCACCAATCTGAGCAAAAAGCAACATGCACTCAAAACAAACACAATAACAATAAGAATATCTGAATCATTACATCATGCCAATTTTTAACCTAGACTACTAATACTGTGTATAAAGTGAACAGCAACAGTTGTTGCCAAATCTGATGACCTTCCAATCATAAACATTAAGACCCCACAGACCATAAGTTTCATGCTGATAACATTCAAAATATTTATATCAGCATCAAAAAGTTCAACACATAAAAATTAGCAAACAGCATGCAAAAATTACACTTGATGTATTCCAGAACCAGTAATTAGCCCACCCCACTTGACACATTCCAGATTTAATTAATAACATTGCAGATGCACTGTGAATCTGAAGATATTTTTAGATTGGCGTGGGAAACAAAGTTTTTCTAGTAAGACAAAGGAACCTTATAAATATATTTGTTTTGCCTACTTCTGTTGCTTCTGTGAGGGAACAGGGCTATGAAATGGGTTCTACATACCAATGTATATATATCAAATATCAAGGGCCTGAAACTACTGCAACATGCCATGGTGAACTAAACATGGTGCAAATTTTGATTGCTTATGACTGACCGACAGAATGGGGCATGAAATTGGTGAGGGTATAGGCTGTACTCATGAAGATGCAACTGGAGGTCTATAACCACTGGAACATAAAAACAGAACTTGGTGCAGGGCCTAAACATGCCTGAGGAAGGTTTGGGCTTTATTCATAAAGATTGAAAATGCATAACAAATATCAAGGGCCTAACACAGCTGGCACATGGCAATGTTTTCTGGGATGGGCTGAAACACAGATGACTTTCCATCCTATCAAATATTTTTTATTAAAATTTCCTTTCCCATCATGCTTAAAATTTGGCAGTCAATATACTTCAGTCAATCCCACAATCCTTCATAATTTCTGGGGAGTAGGAAATCATAATATAATGGCTCATGCATGAATGAGTAACAGTGGAAATTGGGTAAAAGTTGTGGCTGTACATGTAACTTTATATCCAATATTAATAGCTTTGAACAACTGAAACTTGATGAAAACCTGGAGCAAAAACTTAACCTGTCAAATTATCAAAGGGCTAGCACAAGCATTAGCACCTCTATATTGTTGACATGGTCATCCTTAATGTCAGATACATGTCTCACCTTCAACGACATTCATCACCCATGAGACAAAAAGGACATTGAGAATTGCTGAGTTACTATGCATTGTAGTAGGGAAGGCAATCTTAGTGTGTGAGGTGTACAACGTAATGGTATAAAACATGTATGCCTGAAGTTCAGATTTTCATGGGTTAACTCTGTATGTGTCAAACATTCTCTGCTAAACAAGTGGCATAAAGGAATAATAACAAAGACTGGTCAACTTCAAGGCTCAGTAAGTCAGTCTATACAAAGCAGTGTTCATTTATGCATTCACATTAACATGCCCTCACCCCGAATGTGCGTGATACATTTAAATCTGGACATTAAGCAACACCCAACCAATTTAAGATTTGCTTATTTTAAAGGACCTCATTGAAGATTTGATGTGCAAAGCTATCCTAAAAAATTTTAATTTCATTTCCTTTTCTTCCCCTCTTTTATTTGCTTTACTTAATTGTTAAATAATACCATATCTATTTTAATAAAAAAAAAATAAGATTACCATGGGTCATACTACCTAGCTGTGATGTATATTTGTATTTGAATGTTAAAAACTTGGGAATGGGAAGTAACTCTTACTTTTCACAGTCAACACATACATGTGTATATATAAACACACACACACTTCATTAATCAACCAACCATCATACATAGTAATATTTCATCTGTATGGTTAAGTTAACAAAGCTCTTTAAAAGAAAACCATAACCTTTTCAAAAATTTAAACAAAACGCGAAGGTGTTCTGAGATTTTCCCTAGTATTTACAATAATCAATTTCTTGGTATCCAGCCAATCTTGAGTGTTGTGACCTGAATCAGCTGTAAAAAGCAAGACTACACTTACACACATATCTTAGTGTGTATACCTAGAAATTGGTAAACAAGTGCATTATAGACTTAACAAAAAGATATTCCATTTCATGATCAGGTATATTTCTATAAGTAAATTCATGTTTGAGTTTTACAAATGCAGTTTAAAATTAATTAAATGATAGAAATATTCAGTCACCTGCTGTTCATTTTTTAACAAATTTAAACAAATTTTTAACAGCATGTACAAACTGGTAACCCCAATATGCCTTAAAAATAAGGGTGAAATGATCCACTATATCACAATACTTTAGTCACAATATCATATGATACAATTCACTGAAGTTTCGATACGATACGGGTAAAAATACCATTTTCTAAGAACTTATGATCGTATATGAATCGAAATAAATAAGGACTGGACTAAAGATGAATAATCAAATACCTGACAACTGTGAAGACGGTTTGCAGCATAAGCTCTGGAAAAAACATCTAACATGCCTACATATTGCTTAAAATAAGACCCATGACATTGTGAGGAAGATTATCATGTGCCTTCTGATTGCTTTAGGAGTCGACACAGAACATTTCCCATGCCTACTAATGGCTTAGGGAGTTGACATAAAACCTGTGACATTTTTAGTTGCATCCCTACTACTTGAGTAGACATAGAACCTGTGACATATTAAGTAAATTTCACAAATAACTTCTGATGGTTGTGGCAGTCAAAATATGATCCCCCATAGAGACTGCTGTGGGAATCAATATTGAAACTGTAAATGAATGATTTTTATATGCCTACTGATATAATACCATGACATTGTGGCAGCTTCTCACAAAGTTTCTTATGGCTAAGGTAGTCAAAAAAGGTCCAATGACATTGTGAGGAGGGTTGATAGCTATGGGAGTCAACTTAGAACCTGAAAAGAACCTCCTGTGGGAGTCCACAAGGAACCTGTTCAGTTCAACATAGAACTCATGACAATATGAGGAAGGTTCTCACATGCCTACTGATGACTGTGGGGTGAAATAGAACCCATGACATTTTTAGGAAGGTTCTCACATGCCTATTGATAGCTGTGGCTGACATAGAACACATAGAAAAAAGGGGGGATATGGTGTAAATATTCATGACACAAAAATCTTGTACAAGTAAGTTCCAAGCAAAGGAACAGCGCTTTGATTGCTGTTCTTCATCCCAATAACATGACATTGTTAGGAAGTTTGTCACATGCCTACTGATGGCTGTGGAGGTGACATAGAATAAATGATATTGTAAGGAAGGTTCTCAGATGTCTATTGATAGCTGTGGGTCACATAGAACTCATGACATTGGTAGGAAGGTTATCACTTGCCTACTGATGGCTGTGGAGGTGACATAGAACCGATGATATTAGTTAGGAAGGTTCTCACATGTCTATTGATAGCTGTGGGTAACATAGAACCAATGATATTGTTAGGAAGGTTCTCACATGTCTATTGATAGCTGTGGGTGACATAGAACCCATGACATTGTACCCATGATATTATGAGGAAGGTTCTCAGATGCCTACTGATGACTGTGAAGGTGCCATAGAACACATGACATTGTTAGGAAGGTTCTCACATGCCTATTGATAGCTGTGGGTGACATAGAACACAGGAAATTGTTAGGAAGGTTATCACTTGCCTACTGAAGGCTGTGGGGGTGACATAGAACCCATGATATTGCAATGGAAGGTTCATAGATGCCTACTGATGACTGTGGAGGTGACAAAAAACCCATATAATTGTTAGGAAGGTTCTTACATGCCTACTGATGACTGTCAAGGTGACATAGAACCCATGACATTGTTAGGAAGGTTCTTACATGCCTACTGATGACTGTCAAGGTGACATAGAACCTGTGACATTGTGAGGAAGGTTCTCACATGCCCACTGCTGGATGTCAAGGTGTAATAGAACCCATCACATTGTTAGGAAGGTACTTACAAGCCTACTGATAGCTGATGGGTGACATAGAACCAATGACATTGTTAGGAAGGTTCTCACATGCCTACTGATGGCTGTGGGTGACATAGAACCCATGACATTGTTAGGAAGGTTCTCACATGTCTATTGATAGCTGTGGGTGACATAGAACCCAAGACATTGTACCCATGATATTATGAGGAAGGTTCTCGGATGCCTACTGATGACTGTGGAGGTGCCATAGAACACATGACATTGTTAGGAAGGTTCTCACATGTCTATTGATAGCTGTGGGTGACATAGAACCCATGACAATAGACATTGTACCCATGACATTGTTAGAAAGGTTCCTGGATGCCTACTGATGGCTGTAGGGTGACATAAAGCACATGACATTGTTAGGAAGGTTCTCACATACCTATTGATGGCTGTGGGGGTGACATAGAACCCATGACATTGTTAGGAAGGTTCTTAAATACCTACTGATGGCTGTGGGGTAACATAGAACCCATGATATTGTGAAGAAAGTTTTTATATGCCTGATGTCTGTAAGGGTCTACATACAAGGTTCAGGATAAGTCCTGTATAACATACAACCTTTTATGAAACATTGGCCTGGAGTCATTGGTGAATTTATTGGATACACTTAATTCCAATGTGTAGCACATTAAATTATTACCCAGTTAGCAGTAAACTGAACAAAGATTTGTACTTTTTATCACCTTGTAAAAATTTTAGTCAAACTGTTATATCTGGATCCAATCAAGGCTGGGATTACAGTAAATTCATTCATTTTTTTATCTGATTAAAAGCCAGTATACTTTTTAATGTACAGTGTGGAGTTGGAGAAATCAATCAGTGTCATGAAGAAAAATTTCTCAAAGGATGAAAACATGAGATCAACTGGTTAACAAATTAGAATGAAATGATTTCCTGAATTGCCAGAAATATTACATACATGTATTAATTACATGTAATGTTAACAATTCACAATAAATATTGGACAGTACTTAATATATCAGAAAAAGACTTCAGGTTGAAAGCTTTGACTCTGAAACCCATCTCAGGGTTTCTCTCACAATGCACAATAAATACTTTAGCAGTTAAAGGGAGACTACTGTAGATAAATTTGTCTCCGATCAATATCACAGTATTTCCTTATATCCATGTATGTCATTTATAAAGCAGAAACACACCTGTATAAATAATAGGTAGAATTTATTGAGCATAGATATTTTAAATCCAAATAAAAACAGGGCATATTTCAAAACTTTAATGAATTCAATTGACTAACAACTAAACAAAGAAATCAAATCCTCTTAAATATACTAAATAAAAACACAAAGGAAAACATGTACATGTAGGTGACCTTTATTGTAGAGATGACTAATGAATAACACATCCCATGTGACATATTCAAAGAATTTAAAAAAAAAAACTGAATGAAGACCAATTTTTAAAAACTGCATTTGTTGAGCAGTTTTAGAACAAAATTATCAAATATCCATGTGCAGTCCTACTAATTGTCTCTGTGTCCAGAAAACAAACTTGAAAATCCAGACACTCATCCAGTTAGGACAACTGGTTTTACCAGATATGTTTCTGGTATAAGACAAGTCTTAATGCCTCCTTTTTCAATCTGCCAGTTTGAATATTGTCTCTAGTTAAGAGGTCTATCCATAGTTGACTTCTAGGCCAATTTTCAAAATTGTACTTAAAATTGTTTGAGGTAAGGTACAAAATAATGACATACAGTTAAGATTTAGAGTTCGATTGATTGATTGATTGGTTGGTTGGTTAATGACTGCTTGATGTCCAACAGGCAATGCCATTTTCAGAAAAAAAATCAATACATAGCTTGTGAATCAGGACTGTAGGGAAGGGAAACTTATACCGTCACCAGAAAAATATGGGTTTGATTAGGATTGGATTTTGAGTAAGAATCTGAGGATAGTGTTTAAATTGTTCTACATTTTCCAAAACTTTCTTAGGAAAGATTAAATATATTGTTGCCACTCATATCAGACATTATCTGCCAATATCAAATTTTTAGAAACAGGAAGAAATGCAAGCCATTGCTGAGCAATTTACGTTTGTTTCACAGCAAGTACAAATAAACCTTATATCCCCTACATGTGCTAATTCTGAATATTTTTTTAAATTCTGCAATTAGAATTCAAATGAGCTAATTTTGGAAAACTGAGAAAAAAATGACAATGTGGCACAAATCAGTAGCATTCTTAATTTCACTTAGCTTTGCTCATTTGCCCCAAAAGTTCATATTTCTGGCATACATGTATGGGATGATATTTTGTATTATCCCCGGCCTAGTAAAAATCTCGGATTTTGATTGGCTGACGTCACGTATATAAAAAAGCCATATACCCGGGTTTTGCTAACCCATATACCCGGGTGTTGCTAGCAAGGTTTGTGACGTGCCCGCTCACTGTAGAATGACTGTGGTCTCCA
>JARWCS010000002.1:5000266-5018503 GCA_034783895.1 Geukensia demissa
GACAATAGGAAGTGACTGACAAAACAATACCTATTGTGTTCATTCAATGGATCAGTTGGTATTGCAAAATTTAAATCACTTTCATCAACACCAACTCATACAGTGGAAATCTAACAGTTGACTCGCTGTAAGTCACAATCTTGAAGTGATATCATGCATACTAACTAGAACTTCGATCATAAGATATACAGGTAGTTGCTTATATCTGTTATCAGATTACAGATAAGTAACTGACACATCAAGTTGCCGTTAATTTAAGTTGCTGCTTTTTTCATTTTTTCCCATTTGTTTAATGCCAATGTTGAGTTACACATAAAAAAAATTAGATTTAGTATCCTTGTTTTTTACTTGGGTGTCTCATACATTAAGTATGTCCAGTGTGAGAAATAATCTGTTATAATACCAATATATATAAATTTCAGATCTCCCTTCTGGATCAGTAGACATTATAATAAATGCATTAGACAATCAGGACAGCCCTAATCTGAAAGATCAAGTCTGGTATAAGACATTGGTTGAATGGGCCAACCAGAACAGAGCTCCCGTCCTCGCCATGGATCCACCAGCAGACTCAGTTTCTGTCAAGGCCAAATGGTGTTTAAGCATCGGACTACCTCTAAACATGTCGGAAATGGCATCTCAGCTCTACCTTTGTGACCTTGGATTCTCAAAGAAAGTGTTTTCAGAAGTTGGAATTAAATATGTGTCACCATTCTCACACAAATTTATTATTCCACTCCATCGTAAGGAGTAAATTTGATGACCGTGTAATTCAGTTTGTGTCATCTTTTCATTATTTCTTTGTGGTATAAAAACATTCCTAAACACTTTGATGCCAAAAAAACATGTCTATGATGGTACATTCATTTCAATAGAGACCATCTCAATTTTAAATTGTCATTTGCAGTTTAAGATTAGTGTTTCATTGAACTTATTTTATTTTTGGTGTTCACTAAAGTGCTTTCATGACAATGTTTATTTCTTACACATAATGTGGTGCTTAATTTTCTGCTTTATGCAGAATTTATACTTGTGGGCAAATTTGTCAATAATATTGGTTTTATGAAAAGAGAATGTAAAATATTTACAGAATGTGTAGAATGTTTGTTGATTTTAAAGGCTGCATTCTGTTTACTATTTTTATATACATGTAACTATGGTAACAGTGAATTGCTGCAGAATGTTGATATAACTGGTATAACTGTGTGTCATAATAGAATGGTTTAATGAAAGCTCAAGACAATAGTCTTTTCATTTACCTGAAAGAAATTGTCAAGAGACAGAGAATTTGTTTTGTTATTTTGTAATTTGTTTTTTGTGCTATCTGCACTGCATTAAGATAACAGAATATGGAAGCGACAGATGGGAAAAAGACAGCCAGGGTGCTGATTTCTGGACAGAATAGTTGAAAGAAGCAAGCAAGAAATGAAGAAACAATAAAATAGTACAACAGTTATAACGAACTGCCAATAGACAAGATTTATTTGAAAGAAAAGAAATAAACATACTAATTTTATTCTTCAGTGAAAAAGACACTTAAAAGAGGAATCAAATTTCAAGGAAATGGACCTTAATTATGTGTGCTTTTTTTGGTGCTCAGTGGACCGTGCCACTTGTTATGTGTTCCTTAGGTTTTTATCATTTTGTCATGCATTGTTGATCTCATATGTGATAAGTAGGGTGTGCAATATCATGACAAAAATGGCAGCTAGCCTTAGGAACTCGGATATTTTATCACACATATCTTATCATCATGTTAATTTGTTTATTTTTATGTGTTTACATTAATTAGTTGGTTTTTTTTCAAATGTGTGCCAGTATTGAATGTGATTGTTTGTAAATATGTTTTTTTGTTTGTTTCAAATTTCATAATTTTGGGACATGCATACATCAATATTTGTAAATTTTCTCTCTCTACAAAATTGAAGTTAATGGATTGTTTTAGTTAGAAGACTATTTCATTTGTTTTTCCAGCATTAATTTAGCTGTTTCGGAAGTAAGTTTTTCAGTGCCATAGGCCAAAATGACAGAATGGTTTTACACTTAAAATATTAGAATGAAAAGATTTAAAACATCAACTGGTTGTATGCAGTTTGTTTCAGCAAAATAAAACATAATGAAGATTTCATTTCCCATTGGTATTAAATTTTTTTAAAGAAAAGTTAAACGCGGTATGAGGTTTCGCCTTTATGAACTTATGCAAATCTGTTGACTTAGCTCAGATAGAATTTTTTAGTCTGTTACGATCACAACTGTTTGTATGTATGCAGCTGCTTATGTGTTTGCAAATATGTTGAATTCACATGTAAATAACATATTCATAATATATTAATTCATTATTATTGAATATATGTGTATTTTGATGATGTTTTGTATATATTGGCTTTGTTTTAAATATTTGTAAATAACGTGGAATGGAGATTATATCAAAATAGTTACCATAGAGAAAAGTGGATACTACAAAGCTGATTGGATTACAATGGGCCAATTCTTTATTAAGATTTAAGATATCAGATTTTATATGTTTTGAAGTTTCATGAAGAATTTTTTTTTTCAATATAGAACTTGGCTTAGTATTCTCAATATATTTATAAAATGTGCTGAAAAATATTGAACACCTGATCTAATTATACAGAAAAATTATTTGTATGATAAATACTTATTATAAGGAAAGAACCATCAACTAATAGACATGAACTATTACTGCAAGATTATTGTAGAGTACTAAGGTAGTTCTTTTTCATAACAGATGTGTAAGAACAGCATAGACAGTTTCTATCAGCTATTTTGAAATAATTTTATCTTGTATTATGAAATATTTGGGGTCTTATTTTAAGTATGAGAAATCAAAATCTTTACATAGCAATACTTTGGTTTTATATTATAAAATTTTTTAAAGAAATTTTAAGACAGGTTCCCACAAAATCTGTCAAGAGTCTTTGAAAATTGCTAAAATCAATGTAAACCTAAATTTTTATCTGTCCTTTGACATTATTCCACAAGAATAATAAATCTGGATATCATTTGTAATTGATGGGATTTACAATATATATTTCTAAGCTTTTATTGATCTACTTTACACTTCTGTCTGCAGATTCAAAGCTTTTCTAAATTTGTTGATCCAATTTACACTTCTGTCTGCAGATTTTCGTTGTTTAAGAAAAAAGCAGCTTTTTCTGAGAATAATTGTGAACACAGTTTAAGAAGACATAATGCCAAAGGAACAGAAAAAAACAAGAAAAGGATCCCATATATTTCATACAATTCATTTTGATTAAATTTTCATCAAATGCATTTGTACAGTAATATTTATATGAATGTAATATGTAAATATCTTGATTTGTTGAACTATGCTCAACTAGTTGACAACACTGCTAGTCAAATATGTCAGATTTATGTCTACTGCCAATTAAAACAATAATGTTACAAGACTGTTCAGTCCTGAATAACCAGGACACTGTGTCAATATGGAAATATTAAAGAAAAGCCCAATGAGTAAGAAAGTAGTGTGAAATGTTTTACTGTCAAGATTTCAAGAACCAGGTAAAAAGACAGGTTTTGTTTGATTAAACAACATCACAGAATTGATCATGTTTAATTATAAGTACGTGAATTTATATAATTACTGAGTGCTTTACACGAGAGTTCCATATTATGACATTATATTATATAAAGCTATATAGTTGTATACATATAATTGTATAAAGGTTCAGGTTGTATGATAAGTGGTAGTATTATGGAATAGATCTGTATGCAATACTAGACCAAGTGTGTCTATAGTCAACAGCAAACCAAATAATGTTATATAATGAGATATTTTTGTACAAGTGCTTATTTAACTTACATGTATTATTGCCAGTGTATTGTGATACGACTTCTGATTGTGTGTGTAATGGTCACAGAGTGTAGCAGCACCAAATTGTATGCTTTGTTTTTTTTTATATTTTAAATTTTAATTTTGATATTTGTAGATTTGTTTGTTCAGATTCTTGTTACATGTTGATTTAGAAATGTTACTCATATGCATTGAGAATTTTAAACAAATTTAAAAAAAAAATTTCTTGCATAATTCTCAATTCTGCTCCAAGTCTGTTTAGGGGTTACTTGCATGTACCCATAGTTTTGACATAAAAATGGCAAAATGTCTGAAATACAAGACATGCATGTATAGCAATATAGATATGACATGAGTGTATACTTTTGAACATATGTAAAATGTGGATCCTGTCTCTGGTATATATTCCATATTTTGTCTTTAAAATACCATAACTGACAAACATGGAGAATCTGAACAAACTAGAACTATATTTGGACCAATCAATAGGTGTGTTACTACATTCTAGTTATATATATCAGGGTTCAGTTTGTATTGTGTCATGTATTTCAAATCAGTATTTCTTATTTCAACTACCAAAAAAATTAAAAAACCAAAGAAAACTGTTGACATTGGAAATACTGATTCAAATTACCATGGCAACAAATTTGTTAAATATTTATTGTTAAGAATGAATGATGATAAAATCCATTATACAGAGGTTTTATTGATAGAACAATAATGTTCTGGATGTGATGTGAATTTGTCTTGGTGCAAATGTAATTTTAGATTTTAAAATAAACCATAAATGGTGTTGATATTATTTTTGCAATAAATAAATGTCTCCTGTTTGAAGATAGCCTTGAACTAGTTACAGATCTTTTATAGTGCCTTGGTTGCATTTTGTTGGCAGTTTGAATATCAAGTTATTAAAGGTATCTTCTAAAAGGATAATCCTTTCAAAAACTTTTTCATGAAGTTTTCATACTGTTGAAATTTGAAATTTCACCTTTGAATATTTGAAATGTTTTTTTTTCAACACTACTGTAACTCTTTATTTTATTTTACCATGTGGATAATAACATTTAATGTTTTTTTTAATAATTTGACTCTATGCTCTGTGTAGATTAAAATTTAAGAAATTCATAAACTATATGATTTTTTTGGGGTTTTTTTCAACAACACTTAACTCTATTTTATTTAATCATGTGAATTATAACATTAAATGTTTTATGATTTATGCTGTATGATTGTGTATGGTGTGTGTTTATGGTTAATAGTTAACCGTTAAGGTTTTTGAAAAAGCAAGAACATGCATATATTTTTCTGAAAAGAATTTATAATTACACATAGTAATGATGGAGGTTTGTGTGTGTGTGTGTGTGTGTGTGTGTATTAACACATACATAGCAGAAATATGTTAAAGTACAGTTTTTGTGAAGCTTCGAAAATTTGATACACACCAGAAAAATTGTGGAATTCAATATGTGAATATATCTGGAATTGCTTTCCATACATGAGAGTGCGAATTGTTCTAAATGTGAAGAAAACATATACATGGAACTATAATTGGATGTGAAATATGCATGAAAGTAGCTTTTATTTGTTAATTTTTGCTAATGTCAGTTTTTGATACATGGCTTGTTGGAGTTGAAGATTGTGCATATTGCTAAAAATAAGTTTTTCATTGAAAAACAAAATAGTAAATATCAGATGTTGATATTGACGCACGACAGTATTAAGTATGTGATGATGAATTGCAGGGCATTGTTAAATAATCATGAGGCAAGTAATCTTGTGCATTTAATTGTAACAATCAAGTCTAGTCAGCCATTACGTTGTAATGTAAGTAATGTAAATTCTGCAGAATTACATTTTATAATGTTTAGCTATTGACTAATAGTAAAGTTATACTTAACCTAAAAATATTTATTGGCATCTCAAATATTGTGTCATTTAACATTTACAAATTACACATGTATTGAAAAATATTTAACAAATAAAAAGGCACCAAAATGTAAGCTGATATAAAAAATTTTATTCATAACTGTAAAACAGTGAATGTTCATCTTAAAATTTTCGTGAAAATCACAGTTCATTTTTTTGAATTTGCAAAATCTAATACCTTAATTTGCAAAATCTAATACCTTAATTTGCAAAATCTAATACCTTAATTTGCAAAATCTAATACCTTACTTTGCAAAATATAATACCCATGTGAATTGAACATTTTACTAATAATTTCACTTGTAAAAATTAACGTGACCAATGTATGCCAATAGAAAATGACTTCACTGCCTCGGTACATAGGGCATGGTAATAGAGAATTCCTTTATATTTTTATTCCCATTAACCACATTGTAAATACCATTTTAGAATTTTATCAAAAGTCATTGTACAATAACCACATTAATATGAGATGACCATTTTTGAATTGACCAAAAATGTAATAGATGTTAAAATAATTCTTGTTGTATTAATGGTGGTCTCTGAAGTGAAAAAGTATATTTGTTAACAAATGAATTACAACAGTACAAATCACTATCTACTAGACCATTCAATATAGGTCTTGATTTTTTATGAAGGCAAAGCAACATTATTCTTCTATACTTGCATTTGTCCCCAAAAGTATATCAGCCCATGACAACAAAAGGATTCTTATGCCATTAAATATGGCAACAATATTAAGATTTTGTGGAGTAACACTATAGTTTAATTGCTATTTGTAAACAGCAGTGACCACCATTATTTGACATTGCAAGTATCAAGTTGTTATTAATTGACAGTATTAATAGTAAATAGACCATCTTGTTCCAGTACTAAGGTACAAACATGTATACTGGTGTGTTCATCAAAGTGGATTATATCTGTGTTATGTACAAATTATAAACTAAATCAGAACATCTGTTAAGATCCAACTTTAAAAAAACATTTAGAGAAATATTTTGATGAACTAAAGGGCACTGTAGAAATGAGAGTGCTGTGTGATAAAGTCAATAAGGAAAAACTAAGACACAAAGAAAGAAGATTTCACATAAGGATTAATGTGAACCTATAGTTGTGGTGAAAAGGGTTAGAGGTTGGGGGAGGGGTTGGGGATTTGGGATAGATACTAAGGGTTTGAAGGAATGGGGGGTTAAGTTAAGTACAGGGCATTTGGGGTTAGAGAGTTTAGTTGGATTTTTAGGATTCTAATCTCACAAAGAATTCATAACTAAAGAATGAGAATTTTGTAGTTTTGTTAAATTAATTGTGTTTTTATGGGTATTAAGTTGGAAATTTAGATAAACTATTAAAAGACATAACCTTTATACTATTGAAATTACAGAAAAATGTTTGGCTGTAGTGTTTATGTTAGGGAGGGTTGGGGTCGGAGGTTTGGCTCTGATTTTAATGGACATGTACTGTTTCAGATTTTAAACATGTTATCATTATAATATATTTGTTAGTAATCTGTATGCAAAAAAGATATTTCAGAAAAAAAAATCTTTGCACTGATAGTGGTGCTTGGTAGTCATAGTTGTTGTTTTGGATTTTTGTTGTTTTTTTTTAATATATTTTTAAAGTTGTATTTCTTTTGCTGAATGTTTAAGTTATTACAGAAAGATATGAAATTCCAATCATCATAAAAAAGAAACTATAAAAAGAAGTCTTAGGATTTAAGGATTTGATATATATATTGATTTTTATTTATTGTCACTTAACAACCTTAAGATTTACCCCTTACAGCAGTCCCCAATTTAAAAAGGACTATCTGTGTAAGCCAAAAAAAGTGTCCAGTGTAAAGGTGTCCTTCCTGTTATATATTTCTTGGAAAAACCACAGGGACAGTATTTCATGATCATCATTGTGTTGTATTCTGTCCTTGGACTTTATCTTAGGGAACAACAGTATAGGTGGACAATATTTCATGGGGGACACAATTTTATGTTACATCTGCACAGAAAGTGACTAATTACTAAACAAATCCTACTGCAAGTTGTCCTTGGTAAGGGGGTGTATTATAGGTGGATTATTGTCTTATCTTTTTATATATTTAAAGCATGATTAAACTAATCTTCTGCAGCTGGATTCTCATTTTATATTATTTTTATCAGAAAAAAATGCAAGCCAGATTTACATTTCAGTAGATAACAAAGTTGGTTTCATTTTGATGTAATGAAAAAAGGGGGGAATGGACACTTGACTGATTAAAAAAACATCAAGTAAAAATGGGCAAATAGTGTTGTTATGTTTAACTATTGTATTAAGAGGGGGGTTCAAAGCGTTTAAAATTAATGAAACTCTGTAATTATGAATTTTATTATTATTTTTTGCTTTATAATTTTATCTTTATTTTAATATATGGTCAAATTTTACGAGAATTTTTTTAGGATAGATTTTTACTTGTTATAAAGTTGTTAAAATATATTGTTTGTTAGATTTATATGCATCCAAATGTGGAAATATTGAAATATTTTTACAGCAAACATAAGCTTCAAAGAAAGACCTTTTATTTGATATAAACAAACTATAGACATGCAGTTTGTTGTTTCAAGCCATGATTAATGAACATTTTTAAATTTCAACTGTGACATGATTTGAAATGTACTTCCATTTTTAGCTTCCAATTCAACTGAAAAATTAATGTCGTGTTCATTTAAGAAACTTTATATTGCACAGACAATTTGATCAAGAAAATTTTACATTATGGTGTCCATGTTACTAACATTATTATTCAAAGATAATGATGGATCTGGACAACTGTGGCCAGTTTTTTAAAAATTACCCACTGTTTCAACTTCCAATATTTAAAACACTAAATATCACAAGTTTAAAATACATGTTCTTAACTGGTGTTTAAGTGTAAATTTAAATCTAAAATACTGATCAGTCACCGAATAAAGGCATCTGACAGAGGTGAATAATGTATTAACAACTGGGCTCTGATTGCAGAGAAGAATTTATCTTGCAATATAGGCTAGAAATTTAAACCAGTCCAGAATACATCAAATCTTTTAAAGTTGAATGGGAAAGATTTGACATTATTTTTTATGAAAGTAATATTCAATTACACAGTACATTACATTTTCTGTATGTTCTGTATTTTTCCTTGACACAATTTTTTACTTTTATCATGTTTATGAGATTGTGATTATATTTTAATATGAATTGATAATGCTTAAGATAAACACATTTGTTATTTGAAGGAAAAAAATATGTCGGACAAAAATATTATGTAATTCCAGTATTAACAGCGTGTACAAATTAAGCATTGTATACTTGAGTATTGCAGCTATTTGTTACCGATTTTAAACTATTTGTTAAATACATAACTTACAATTATTTTAGCAAGTTTATACAAGTACAAAATGTTTTATTGCTTTTATATATTTTTCTTATGTTAATATTATTTGTTTTTATTTTTTGCTTATAAATTGAGATATAAAAACACCACCAAGCATTGTTGACAGCATTGTGTATGGTAGTGTACATGCATTTTATTGCAAAATTATTTGACCAAGAGAATCAATCATGGTATTTGCTTTATCAGGGATGAGATGTTTAGATTAAAAAGACAAGGTGTGATGAGCTACTTTTTATGGCCCACTGATATGTAAAATGTGATGTAAAATATTTCAATTAATTATTTTTATGACAAGTTTTAATGACTATTTTAAATCTTTTTGACATCACAAAAGGTACCAAATTTGTCTGGTAATTAAAATATGTGCGCTAAAATAGACCACCACATTTCTTTACCAGCTTAAAGGTAAAATATAAAGATGGACCTTCATTATCAGTATTTAGTTCGTCTGCCTTGACTCACATACTTAATGTTACATAATTATTATGGGAAAGTCTTGGTTATACACTGATTTGAAATAGGTGAAAAAATATGAATATTCATTTTTATCAACAAATTGGTAAGAAAATTTCAATTTATTTTCACTTTGAATAATGCGCCAAATAAGGACCCTATCCCACCTTGTCTTTTATTTTCTAAGAAGATATTTTTTAACAGCTTCATACCTTTATATTATCAGTGGGTAATTAAAGGAAATTGAATGTTTTTGTTAATGGTTATGATCTCAGCATAAGTTGTCAACATAGTTTGGGATTGAAGCATTGAATTTTCTCCAGCTTGATAGAATTATTGACATAAATAGGAAGGTTTGATATAAATTTTATAAACAACATAGTTTCATGGCCTTTTAGGATTATTACAATTTTTTATTGAAGTCTTTATGATTACTGTATTTGCTGGACAGGAAGTCATTAACATATTTTTCTGGGCTCAGAGGTAAATTATATTGTATCTGATTTCTTTTTCTGTTTTTTACACCTTCAGTTGAAAGTAAAATAGCTTTAGTAAATTTATTACATGTAAATCTTTTAACATTATCTGTTTACTGGTCTCAATACAAGAGACACTACAATACATTCAAAAATAAATTAGGACTTTTACATTTTTTTATAATATGTATTTTAGATGCAATTAGACTAAAAACATTGAAATAGAATTAATTTGTATTGCTACTTATATAAAGTAATATCCAGAAACTACAGTACTCTCAAATTTTGATTGAAAATTATTGTCATGTTAAACCTATTCCACACATGAAACATAGATTACAGTTTATATTATGGCTGTAAAGTAAACTGCATTTAGCAGCAAAAGAGAAGATGGAGAGAAAATGAGCTTCATATGTTAGTGTTATTATTTCTCAGAGAATCTGTAATGTTCTTGTAGTGAAAAAAAAGATGTAGACAAAATAAAACAATTTAAAAATAATATGTTGTTGTATTAAAATCCTAATTACAATATATTTAGATTTTGTATGGAGCAAACTTTTAGTATAATCAAGCATTGTTGGGTTGTTCTGATCAGCTTTCACAGCTGTTGGTAGGAAATTAAATATGGCAGCAATGGCTAAGTTTAACATTGGACACTATGGAAATTTCACATTTACATCATCTTTTCTGAAACCAAACAGATTCAAACAAAGTTTGAGCATGTGGTTCTGCACCAGATTTCTGTTTTTTTTTTTTTTAAATCTTATTGGAAATTCAATAGTAATGGCTAATTATGTTTGCCGATTGGCCCAAATTACAAAAATTCTCTTGTCAGACACTACAAAGTGAATTGAATTGTTACTTTGCAGAAATGATTGTTATGAAGTCCTGTACTAAATTTGGAATTATTTGCCTAATGCTGATTGGAAATTCAATATTGGCAACAGGGCTAATTATGTTTCCTGATTGGTCCAAATTACAAAAATTCTCTTGTCAGAAACTACAAAGTGGATGGACATGTTACTTTGCAGAAATGATTGTTAAGAAGTCCTGTTCTTAATTTTGAATTAACTAACAGATGTTCATGTGGTTGCAACAATTAACTAAGTTTAGCATAAACAATTGCCATAATAGTACACACTTTAAAAAAGGGCACCTTTTGTCAGTTTAGCAATTACAGGCTCTTTGAAGCCTCTGGTAATAAATGGATATTTGTTTGATTGAAATGAGAATGAAAAGGTCATCAGCAAGACAAATGGAAAATTGAAGTGTTGAAGTTTAGATGTATAGCAGCCCCTTAGATGAGTCAGAAACTATTTAAAAGTATCACAATGAAAATACCAAATGAGAATGAAAAGGTCATCAGCAAGACAAATGGAAAAGTCAACCTCTTGAAGAGTCGGAAACTTTAACAATATCACAAGGAAAATAAAAATCTCATCCAGAAATAGCAACTGAAATTTCTTTCTTTCACTTTAAAAATCAACTCGGTTTTTCAGTGGTTACATGTTTTCCTATAGTGTGGCAGATAGTGGGTTTGAACCAGGCCAAGGACACATGAAATATAATAGAGTTATTTGATACTGGATGAATAATTGCTGTAAAATGTACTGAATATTACCAACCACTTAATCAACATTTTGTTGTTTGCCATCACTTGGGTCATAACATCATGAAACCAGCTTAAAAATGACAAAAATGCCAACCTTACTCATTGTTTTGAGTTTTTGCCACAGATGACTTTAGTCTCATGCAGCAATCAAAATTATTTTTTGCAAAGATGATTGTATGTTCACAATTTTTATTGCAATATAATTATGATATAGATATGTGGCCAGTGCTTTAGAATCAAAACCATTTGGTAAATCCTGATTAGTTATTCAGTTCAGATATAATATTTGCATTCAATAGAATGCTTCAATGGAAAGCAATGTCTTGTTATTCAAATCTGAACATTTTGGTTTTAAAAAATTTGAACTGGAATTTCTGCTTTAAATAGATGACCTCCATCTATCCAATATCCCCTCCCTTACAGCCAAAACAGAACGCTGTGCAAAATTAAACAATTTTTTTTATGTATGAAACTGCTGAGCCAGTGGTAATCAATTCAAATTTGCTGAAAGGTCTTTGGATAAATGTAGTCTCCTTAATCAATTCAACTTTGCTGAAATGGTCTTTGGATAAATGTAGTCTCCTATCAACCTTTTGTTTACTGTCAGGCAGGTGAGGGATACAGAACCCTGAGGGGGCCTCTGGTTTCATTTACAGGTATACATGGAAGACTCGCATATGTACCTACAAAGAAATCAACCTGGCTAAAATTATAAAATGTAGGTTTAGTATAAAAACTTACAATAGCTGCTGATCTGTGGAAATGTGACATGTACATGGTAACAGACTGAAAATAAGGTAAAGTTAAGATTAAATTTGATGGCTTAGATGGTTCAATGTCATGCAATTCCAAGAACAAATTGGCTCATCTAGAATTGTTACCCGAGACACAAAACCTAGACACATTGTATTTGTAAAAAACTGCCTCGATTGCTAGATAAAAGAGCTTGGCATAGTGACACATCTGGTAACCCAACATATGCCTACTTCACTTTCTAAAAAAGAGATCCTTTTTAATCACCATTTGGTTCTGTCTTTTTTAGCATTGACACTAAAGACGACATGTTGGGTCTTGCTTCCTTATTCTGAATACAAAAATAACACAAGTGTCCATACAATGAAAGATATATAGCAGGTTCTTCCAGGCTCCACAAATATAAAAATAGATGTGACATGATTGTCCACGAGACAGAAACCCACCAAATGACAGTAGAATTTAAACTTCTACAGGTCCCATTTCAGCCTTCTACGATGAACCAGAGTCCATAACATAACGGAAGCTTTAAAAGGCCCCAAAATACAAAATTTGAAACTATATATAAAACACTACAATCGACCTACTCTATCGAAACAATGGTGAACGAATAACAATAAATGACTAATTAAACAACAACCACTGGACTATAGGTTCCTGGCTTGGGACAGGCACATAAGTATGTGGCGGAGTTAAACCAAGCTTCTTTCCAAATTACATCTATATATTGTCAATAGTCAAGAAAGCCTTCAGTAGTACCCTGATAAAGCATACTCAGGAAGTGGTGTTAATCAAATGTTGATATTACAAAATGATCTTCAATACAAATCAGATTAAAATTGAATATTTGACTTTTCCAACCTTTAAACCATGATTTCTCATTAAAAACTTAAAGACCATCCATCAGTGTTTTGTGAAACAAAATGGAAATCCAAGTAATAAATATTTAGTTCTAGGTAAAAAGATGTCTTTCTTTGTAAGAGAACACAGTTCTTGTTTTAATAAATGCACTGAAGGCGATATTCTTAAAAGGCTGGATTATCTGATTGACATTTTTGTATAATTTGGTGGACAAGTTATTAAACAGACTGTTGGCATTCCAATGGGCACAAATTGTTCGCCTCTTCTGGCTGACTAGTTTTGGTACTTGTATGAAGCAGAATTCATCCATGGACTACTGTTATTGTATGAAGCAGAATTAATCCAGGGACTAATGTGAAATAACAAACAGAAATTAGTGAAATTGTTTTATTTTACTTGTCATTGAATAATCCTGGGTTTAGTGAGCATCTCAACCAAATATATCCCAGGAAACAATAAATTAAAGAGTAAAAAAAAATGCTTCATACCTAGATTTATTTCTCGAAATAGACCAAGAAGGTAAACGTGTTTTTAAGAGATGATTTCAACTTTTCCTATTGAAAACCTTCCATTTCTATGTGGCAATATTCCTGCTACCACTGCCTACAAGGTTTATGTGTCACAGTTGATTCTGTACTCTGTTCCTGTTCCAAGTATCAGAATTTTCTGAAAAGAGTGTTGCTGTTGTCGTGTAAATAACTGCATCAAGGATTTGTCCAATCAAGATTGAAATCGTCCCAACTTATATTATATGGTTGCCATTGTCAATTTGTTGATCCATATGGTATCAGTGTAGCTCAACTATATGTTGGTCTGTTACCAATAATTAAACAGTAAGTTGACCACTTCTAAGGTTGACATTAACCCAGATTTGAATTAATAGATTCAATGACGGCCATCATGTGTGAGACAGGGGATGCTTACCCTTGCGGAGCACCTTGTCCTAATAATGGGATTCCTACCAGATTTGACATGAATTGACACTTTCCTGATTTTACATAAAGGAATCCTTGAAGGTGTCAAACACAGGACAGCAGTCCCTTACTCTTCCAGAGAACCTGATCCAACTCCTTTTTTGTTCAGGAGTTTGTGGAGTCCAAGCCTTTGTTATTTTTGTGTCTTTTTTATCTTTTAGTTAGTTTTTAGTTTGTCTTCTCTTTGGACTATGCACTTTTGATCTTTCACATGGGTGTTTTACACTGGACTTAATGGACTACCTAACAATCATTCCTGCATAGTCATAATATAATCTGCCTAGCAGTTTCTGACGAAGATTTTTTAAATTTGGACCAATGAGAATACATAATTTGCGCTGGAAGCCATGTTGAATTTCTGATGAGCACTAAATTCACTAATTCTGGTATAGTACTATCCGTCTAACATCTCTGCCAGGTTTGCTTCAAATCTGTTTTGTGGTGTAAGAAAGGCAGATAAAAATGTACAAGGCTAACAGATGATAATGCCGCTGATGATGGAGGCACAATGATGTCAAAAGCTCATATGGTGGCCAGCCATTGTTTTCACAAAAATTCTCAAGTAAAAGATTGATCATAAGTGTAGAAACTTCAAAGGAAAACTCATTGTGATGTCATAATTTTAGACAAAAATTACACTTAAAATATTTTGTGAAATTGACAGGGTGACCTGAAATGTCTGGATTATCCTTTTTGAAATATGAGAATATTATTTTTGTTGTGTCTGAAAATTCTAAATGGAAGGAACTTTTATATTCTTAAAATCAATATTTTCACATGGTTCATTGACCACCAGGTAAAGAGTTTCAAGTTTCAGGTTGAATTTCTAATGTCAAAATTCAATCCTGTCCATGTTTGACTTAAAAGATAGCACAATACCTTTTGAAAAAGGGTTATTTGGTTAACACATTTAGCTTATGGAGGATGATTGTGGTGGATAGATTGTATAGCTGCTTTTATAATACTCAAATACCTCAAATAAATGAAAAAAAAACAACACATATTGGGTTTCATCATAATGATCTGTCTTTTTATATATTTGGATGTTCAACCTAATTAATATAAATAGTATAACAAACTGTATACAACAATAACTGTAATAAATTGCATCCATTAAGGAAACATTATACAATACTTGATAAAATCTATCCACACAGTACTACAATCTATACTACAATTCCATGTATAGTCCATATAAATATTTTACATGATAAAACTTAAGAAGAAGGTGGTTTTTCATCCTATTATTATATCTTAATAAAAAAAATTATTTCATGAATCACTGATACTGTTTATAACTTACTGTCAGTAATCAGTCAGATGACACTACAATAACTGAATCAGCAACCACATATTTGACTACTGAACAAGGTGTTCCAATTAATTTTTAATTGAAAGAGAATTACCAGTTTACCAATTTTTAACCTTTTTTGAAATGGAAAAAAAATATTTTAAAATATTGCAAAGGGAAGACTAGTTCATAGGCTGTTAAATGATTTCCACATCAAGAACATATGTTACCTACAATAAAGGAAGTGATCAGATTATAAGGTCTGTTTATAATGAATGTTAGGCAACAGAGAATAGAAGATGTTAACTAGGAACACTGGAGATGGCTTAAAAAATGTTTAACAATATGAAATATAAAATGCTATATAGCAACATAGGTGACTGCTTATTGAAATGTTACCTGGGAAAACAAGTGACTTCTTAATGAAATATTTAATACATTGTAATACGGAATAGAAAATGTTACCAAGGAACACAGGTGATGGTTTAATGAAATGTTAAATAATACAAAAAAGAAAATGTTACCTGGGAACATAGGTGACTGCTTAATGAAATGTTAAATAATACGGAATAGAAAATGTTACCTGGGAAAACAAGTGACTGCTTAATGAAATGTTAAACAATCGAAAATAGATAATGTTATCTAGAAACACAGATGACTGATATTTTAGGAGAGTTTGACTGTAATATAAAACAATCTTCAATTCTGAGCACCATGGGGCTTTAAACAACAGGTTTATATAGATCTGTAATGATAATGTTGAACACATCCAAAGCAGTACCAATAATAAGATTAAGTACAACACTGAAAGGCCTTTGTACAGTCAACTTCAAAGTGTACGAACACCAATCTGTACAGTCAAAATTGTAAACTTCAAAGTGTACCAACACCAATCTGTACAGTCAATTTTGTAAACTTCAGTGTACCAACACCAATCTGTACAGTCAATATTGTTAACTTCAAAGTGTACCAAAACCAATCTGTACAGTCAATATGGTAAACTTCAAAGTGTATCAAAACCAATCTGTACAGTAAATATTGTTAACTTCAAAGTGTATCAACACCAATCTGTACAGTCAATATTGTTAACTTCAGTGTACCAACACAAATCTGTACAGTCAATATGGTAAACTTCGAAGTGTACAAAAACCAATCTGTACAGTAAATATTGTTAACTTCAAAGTTTAACAACACCAATCTGTACAGTCAATATGGTAAACTTCAAAGTGTACCAACACCAATCTGTACAGTCAATATTGTAAACTTCAAAGTGTACCAACACAAATGGGTACAGTAAATATGGTAAACTTCAAAGTTTACCAACACCAATCTGTACAGTCAATATTGTTAACTTCAAAGTTTACCAACACCAATCTGTACAGTCAATATTGTAAACTTCAAAATGTTTTAAATCCAATCTTCATATTTAACATTTGCATAGGCAAATCGGCAGTATCCTGTATAAGGTCAATTATCAATTCAATAAAACATTTAAATTTAGAATGAAGACTTACCAAATTTTACAAATTCTAACAATGGATCAAATGAGTATATTTTTTTATAATCTACTAGTAAATTTTGGTATAATATGGTACAATTTTTGTTAAAATTTCATTAGAATATATGGTAATAATAATCTTTGTATTCAGAGTTTGAATTGCCCCTGATCTGTAAGTACTGTAAATGTCTGCGGTATTAAGTTCATGTACTATTTTTAGTACAACCATCCAGCTTTGCCTCCTGGGTGAAGTCATAAATATGATTTGTGTGTAAAAATCATCCTATACAAGATTGTCTTCATTGGTATCATAGTTCTTGCTATAACACCAAAAATACTTTTCTCATGAAATCTAAATATGAAATGAACAAATATCAAATTTATATACAAATCATCATATGTACAAATTTTATACAAAAAGTATAAATAGCAATACTGTACATAACATACAATCATATACAGGATCAATGTGATCTGACAAATATATTGTCTTTTTACGTATTTCATTCAATCAGAAAAGTAAATTAATCTACAAAAAAAGAAAATTGCTTACATACTATAATTGTGGCGAAAGATTATTGGTGAATTTAAAAAAAGAGCTGAAGAAATGATTGTTTAAGAGGTGTAAATGAATTAGGTTTTTTGCATAGAAATAGCAACACCTGAGGTAATATGTCAACAATAATCTGACTGTTTACAGATACTTCCACATTTATAAAATCGTTTTACATTGTTATCTTTCATTTATGATGGAATTATTTATTCATAATGGAAACTGAACTGTAATTCCTGAATTATTTTTGGGAATTCCTAAAAGGAATTTGACGATACCAAAGGGGCAGACAGAAATCGCTAAGTTGGAAGACAGACAAGACCATGGCCAAATGTGTTTAAAAAATACATTTTTTCCCAGTCACATCCTTAAACAAATTAAAGACTTTTTCATGAAATAAATGAATTTGGTACCTTTTTTTCATTACAATTTATTGAGATAAAAAGTTTATCCCACTGAATCTGTACTGTAATGAAAGAAAGGTTTATTTCATGAAAAAGTGTTTAATTTGTTAAAGGATCCTGACTGGGAACCAGAGGCTCCCAGGAGCCTGTGATCGCTCACCTGGCTTAGAGTTGCCGAATCAAAGTTAATGTGAACAAAGA
>JARWCS010000002.1:5020978-5040105 GCA_034783895.1 Geukensia demissa
TTGTCCAACGACTTTCACCTGCCAACCAAGATGGCCGCCCCAGCTGAACTTAGTTGTACATAGGCCCATATAAGAAATTTATGAAAAAAATCTTATTGACTGGATCTAATTCCTCCATTGGCACTATACTTTGTTGAAATGGTCCCCAGGAGAACTTCTTTCAGAATTTTGTCTGTTAACCACACCCGCCAACCAAGACAGCTGCCTTGGCCGAACTTAATATGATGTAGGACCCTATGGGAAATTCATAAAAACATATTTTCTCATCTGAAACTTAACTTTATTGGAACAAATCTTTGGTGAAATGGTCCCTAGATGGGTTCCTTTCAGAATTGTCAGGCATCTACCAACCAAGATGACTGCCTCAGCCGAACTTGCTTGTGCTATTCAAACCATAGTTAATTCAAATGGTTTTAATGAAAACTGTATGACAGGTGAGCGATGACAGGCTCCTGGGAGCCTCTGGTTATGAACAATTCCTGATGTCAAATTTTGTATATACAGAGCAAACCCCTCCTCAAGATATCAAGCGTAAAAGTAAGGATGAAGAAGAAATTGCCAGTAGTCCTCCGGAGAATGAGTTTGTTAGTGATACATTCCAGTCAGATGCTCTGAATGATGAAGACTTAAAAAAGGAAATGCAGCAACTCAGAGTGGAGGACAGTAAAAAGGAAGGAGGTATTTATTAGCTTTTTATTGTTGTTTTTTTCAAGATAAAAGACTTTGTGATACATTTGTTGAATTTGAGGGTGTTGTATTCATTCTACATGTAAGTAGAAAAGGGAATTCCATTTCAGATGATAATACAGGCTGTTAAAAAAATATTGTGTCTTGCCCCTGGATGGCATTTAAATATTTTTTTTCTTTGACTTGTTTGGTAAAAATCAGACAAGATGAGAATTCGTACAGATAATATACATGTAGATTATAAGTCAATTCTGCAAATCTATTTTTAAAATTGAATGGGGTAAAACAAAATGTATACCTAGAGGGGGGCATTCTTTTATCTGGTACAGCTCAAATGTATGTCAACAGATTTTCTCTATCTCTAATCATTTTTTAGCTAAAAGGGGTCAAAGTGGGGAAAAAATTAAATTTTATATAATATGAAAATTTTTTATTTTTCATCTGATTTTGATGTTTTTTTCCAAATCATTCCTTATGAAAAATGCAAACAAAAATAACACTAGTTTTGAGGATAATGTGGGTCAAAATGATCACTTATCTTGTCATATCATGGTGTGTCCAGCACTTTACTGTGTCCAGAACTTTACTGTGTCCAGCACATTACTGTGTCCAGCAAAATACTCTGTCCACACTTACCAAGGATCTTTTGTTGACCTTTCACATTTCAACGTGCTGCGGTCCTATCATGCAGCGCTTGCAAAGCACCTCCGTTTGACATTGAAAAATTCTGTCTAAAACGGAATGTTTTTATAAATAAATTTCTGGCTTCAGTGTTATAGCTAGAATAAAGTTCAACTATATTCTTAAAATTTCATCTTTTTATCTGTCATAAAACCCTAAAAAATAAAAATTTTGTGATGTCCTTTTATCTGAGAACATTCAACATTCGTTGATTGCATCCACAAAATGAAGCAAATTTACAAAGTCGAAAAAATTAACATTACATTTTATGGGGAAATTTTTAATTTCAAATTAAAATGAATTTTTAACCACAGCTTCAGTTGCGGCAAAAAATTAGAATTCCAACGATATATAATATGATATATTTCATTGTGAAACTTTTGGTAGAGATTTACTTTTGTTGTTGCAAATTTTGTTTGGTATACTTTATACTACTGACATGCTGTTAAAATGAACTTTTTAATAATTTATTCCATTGATATTCTTGAAATGCCAAGATGGAAGTGAGCTTTGAAATAAAACCAAAAAAAATTGCACTCACCCTGAGATATTGTGCACCAAGAAATCAGAAAGCACTGATTTGTCCCTTCAACAGCTGTTCTTTTGTTCAATTACAAAATAATGAGAGTCTTTTTAAAATATTTTAATATTTAAATATATGACTATTGATTAATTTTTTAATACTGTTTATTGTTCTAACATACTTAGTCAACTTTCTACGTTTATGTAATTGATGGCTGGGATTACTGACCTAGTCAGTCAGTATCAGAAGACTGAAAAAGGTTTATTGCTGTCCCTGCTATTTTAAAACGAATTTCATTTTCATGAAAGAACTTAATTTGTGGAATGTCTCAGTTTTGTCCCACCTCAAGGAAATTAGGCATCAGGTTAAAAAAATCCTTCACCCAAGAACAGAACAGTTTTATAAACTAATTTTAAGCCTTGAGAAAACTGAAAGATTTTGGGAAAAATCGCAGAATCTGATTTTTCAAATGAAGCTGCATTTATCAAATTTTCTGACATTTTAGGAAATTCAGGCAATGTCTCATTAAACTAGATCCAAAAACTAGTTTACATTATAAACCTTGGCAATTAAGTACAAAGAATTTGTTCTGAACTTTCATCATTCTGGAAATTGTTGTTGAAGCATGTTGTTGAAGCATTATCAAAAACAATGTTTTGATCACAGTAGTTGCAGTTGATAAAATTTTCCTTGGAATCTGGCAGGGTTATCTTTAAATTTTATATTCACTTTGCTTATATCTTTCAGTGATAACAGTAAGTTAACCTCTGGTGGAGGATCTGGAAGTGAAGCAAGTTCACCCCGTCCAGGTCAGCCCACATCCCCAGCAGCATCTGCTCCACCATCAGCACAGGGACCCAGGCAACAAAAACCAGTACAGGCCAATAAGAAAAAGAAGAAGAAGGGTGGTGGAAAATGGTAGTTTCTTGAAGACTTGAATTGAGAGGATTGAATTAAAAGAACATTTGAGGTGATGGAGAAACTTCTTTCATATTGTACTAAAATTAAATTGAATATGAAATCAATGAATAAAAAAATGAATGAATATATTATATTTTCTTTTTATACCCTGCAAACAAAATTTAGGGGTATATAAGAATCACCCAGTCTGTCTGTCCACATACTTTGTTAGTGCATCTCCTAAACACCTCAATGGATTTCATTGAAACTTAAGACAGAATATGTACATATCTATGCAGGAAAGTGATTCACCTTGGCTCATTTGAAGGGCAGATGATTCACTTTGAATGAATGACTAGATTGGGGGGCTGAGTTTGGCTTACATTGTCTTGTTGATAGATACAAGTAGCATTTTGTCCGATATCAGTTGTTAGAAAGAGTAGGTTAGGAAATGGTTTTAAGAACATGTTATTAATATTGTATACTTGCAGTTTCAAGCCCCAAGTTTTGATCTGTAAGGGATGAACAAGATTGACTGGCTATGATTTGCTGTGGCTGTTTGAAATTTAACATAGCCACAACATCCAGACTTTTACATTGGACTGTTTGGAAAAATTGTTTAAATTTTCTTCTCATTTGACACTGCCAAGGCAATGGAATCAATTTGTTTAAATAAATTTCTTTGCAGACATTTCGTCTTTAGTGGTAGTTTGACAGTGGACAATTTTCCATTATGGAAAATGCAAACAACAGATATCAGCATATAATGAGCAATTTGGTATCAGTCAGTAAGCCTCTAGTTGTAACTACCACAAGCATCTGTCTAATGCAAATTGTCGATATTTATTTGGAGTTAAAACAATGCCGTTGGTTTGAAATATTAATATATTATCACAACTTTACCACATCTCCTAAAACATTTGATAGGTTTTCTTGGTGGTTTGCTGTAAGTTTTACAAGATTAGTTTCCAATGTTTATCCAGGATAATATAATTTCTGGTAAAGGCCAAAATAACAAGAAAGGCATCTAGAAAAGCTAAGAAAATTACACCAAAAACATCCAAAAAAGAAGAAGCAAATCCCATTCCTTATTAATATATTATTTCTAATGCTACAAACCACCTCTGTTGTATAATGGTAATCATGCTTGCCTAGAGTGCGGAAGGATTGTTGGTTTGTTCCTTGGCATTGTCAAACCAAAGACATTAAAATTGGTATTTGCTGCTTCTCCACTAAGCACACAGCATTTAGGAGATAGAGCAAAGACTGGTCGGCCCAGAGTCAGAATAATGTGTCTCTGTAAAGTGGCATGTCCTACTGTGACTAATGTTTTCGTGAGCTAGCACGTTCAAAATCCAGCTCAGTGTGTAGGTCTATTAAAAAGCAGGTTTCATTTTTCATCATTCTTCTATATGCCTATGTCCTAACTATGCATGAATATTTGCAACTGGACATTAAGCAACATCCAATAAATCTAATTCTGCCAATAAATTAGCTGATAACACAACCCTCATAGCTGTATGTGCAGTTGGTATACTGATCAGAAAGACCAACTAAAAAACAGATATATAAAGTAACAATTTTATTTAAATTAAATACAAAATATGGAATGACTAGATATCTAGACCAGATCTAGTTTTCTTACTCACTGGTCTGTAACAACAATATCAGGATTTCTTGACAATTACTTAAGATGGAGGGACTCTTGTTCTGTTTCATAGGGAAACATTGATATGACAATATAATTATTTACAATAAAATATATACCAAAATAATCCACAAATAGAACATGAGTCTTGTTTCTTACATGTTCTCAAAATTATTGTTGTTAAAACAACAAAAATACTCCTGTGATATTTTTGTATATTTGCTTCTGGCATGTCTAGATAATTTAAAATAATATATTACAAATTTTAAAAAATTTGAAAAAATTATTTCGTATGATTCAATTTTATGAACACAAAATATACATACTTCTTAGGGATTTATTAATAAAGTGGAAGTTTTACTTGGAAACAAATGAAATAAAAAAAACTGCCAAAATTTCATATTCAAATATTCACTTCTGATGATAATGAAAAAGTTGAAAAAAAATAAATAAAATCTACAACAGCAAATTGTCTTTTTTTTTTACTAAGCATCAAAATTTTCAAACTTTCCAATGCAAAAAGGTATCCTGAAACCTGTAAAAACTGAATGACAGTATATAAAATTAATGGTACAAAAATGGATCCCATTACAGATCTATAAAACTATGAAACATCTTAAAATGTGCCTACAATATTGATCACAAGTTAACTGTATCTTTGGTCATGTGACAATATCTTGTCTTAATTTTTGCCTTTTTGCATATGCACCTATTCAGTTAACATGGTGGCCTCTGCAGACAACCTTGAACTTTGACATTCAAAAGTAGCCAGTCTGTGTATGGTTACCAGAATTCTTGTGTTTTAGCATATTCTTCAGGTAAACCATGTAAAACTGTTGGTTGGTGATACCAGCACTGGGGAGGATATGTTTCCAATGTTAAAGAACGAGAACCCAGCAGGCACTGAACATGATCTGCAAGGTGATGATGGCGTTGGTGTTTTGCATAGAATTTCTTTTTCAAATGTTAGCAACTGTTGCATAAAACTCAAATTTGGTGAAATCTCCTGTTTCCTTGATTTAACAAACTCAAATGCTGTATTTAAATCTATCTTTTCGTTGTACATGATGTATGCCAAACAGATCGTGGCGGATCTGCTGATTCCTGCATGACAGTGAACCATTGTTTTACCCCCTCTGTACCTCTCATTGTCTGAAAAGAAAAAAACAATGAAACAATATTATTATTTTCTAAAAATTAAGTTTGATGTCAAATAAGTTTTCTTTGATTTTTTTTATTGTATGATGAACTATATTGAGTCCCATCATTATGTCTTTGGTTGTCTCTAACAATTTTACTATAGGTAATCACTTAAAAAATTTTTAATAAAAATTAATTAAAAAAAAAAACTCAGAAAGTTTGATTGTTATAAGATAATCATGAAATATTTGGTTTGTATTCAGATCAATTATTATGATAATAGCTTGAAACTCACCAATAAAATGAATTGCCTCCTTAAACCATTTTGAAAGATCTGTGGAGCCATCATCCTCAACAGCAATGGTTTTGTATCGGAAATCACCACTGAAATGGTTCTGGCATGTTTTGGATACATTCAAGATGGCTGTTATTCCCAAATTTACCATTTCTTCTTTACAGGAAGCATTTGTTGAGTTGCCAATGTAGAGGTAATCTTTTAGTTCTTTAGGTTCACACTGTTTAAAGAAAAGAAACTGAAAATTTACTGGTTTGAAAGAATCAGCGAAAAATTCCAACATATATTACTTTATTCATACATTAAATAATTACTGATTTTTAATTTGGGGTGTTTTTATCATGTTCAGTTTCTTTTTATGAATTGGTGTTAGCCTGTGTGGCATATATCTTCCAAGGACTGTGTTTTTCGTCCTGGCGGGCTGGTAGCTAAATCGAATGATTCTGCGTACACTGTCGGCTGATGGCATTGGGAGTTAATGTAGTAGTCGCAATTGAACGAAAGTTAACCTTTGGATTATTGTGGTTAGCTTGTAGCTTTAAAAATCGACCTGGTGCAAAAGAAATAAAAATCAGACACGGTCTTACCTGAGTTGAATCTGTTCTGTACAAAGATTTCCGACATGCCTTGTCCATCTCTGTAATCTTGTCCTCTGTCTGTATGCATTCTGATGTTTGGCAAAGGTGTGGATATTCTTGTTGAAAATCTTTGAAGCTATCTGAAAAAGGAAGGCATTCGCTGTTACTTTTTGTGAATTTCTTTGCTGTGCAGTGCAAAGTACATTAACTCTTTGAGAACATTTTGTTTGTCTTGTTCGTGAATAGACGGGGTATTTCTGTATTGGCATCCCCACCAATGCATTTTGAGGATCGAAAATACTAAAAGTTTTCATAGGCTGATCGTAGCAGATTCCGCGAGTTCGGGTGTTCGTCTATTATCGACGGAAACGAGAGTTGTCCCTGCTTGTGATAATTCTATTATTATTATTATTCTACTGTACGATAAATATAATTTCTCTGATAATTATATGATTAAAACATTTGTTAGTACACGGATTATCAAAGAAGGAATTTCTCATATGTATTCTAACAAGAATCGAATTTGCGTTTATATTGCAGTTTTGTGTTAAATACAACTTAGGTTTTTCAAGTTCTGGTACGAACGAATTATAGCTTTCTCTTTCTTCAGTCAGTAAATGCATTAAAAATTTGCAAAATAAGTGACTGAGAACACATTTAAAGGCATTTGACATGAAGAAATTTTCAGATGAGCTTTTTCGAAGGTTTATCGTTTACATTTGCAAAACAGACCAAATATATTCACAACTATTTACGAGTATATTTGAAAAGTTGTCGAAAATGTTCCATGAAGGAAATTAAATAAAGGCATTACACAGGAGATAGTGGCCCTTATCCTTTGAATTAAAAACATGAAAATGGGAAATGCTCGAGAAAATTTTTATTTTTTTATATTTGTTTGCTTTCTCAGAGACAAATATCTAGTTCTACAATGGCGATCTGACTTTTTTTTTATTTTAATCTAGGCGAAAAGAAAAAAATTGTGACCAACCCTATTGGTCTTCTTCGTGACTCGAATGATAATACATGTATATATAGTATATCTGTTCATTTTACTATTTACTTGTCACGAATATTTGTAAACAAATAAATAAATCGTGTTATAACGGGATTGCCTTGAATTAGCGGTTTGCCGCAAATAAATAAAACGGTGTGTCCATCGCATCGGGCTACGGTCAGTAAATTGAATTGGATTTGTACCTTATATGAATGAAACCGATCGATCTTGGCTGCGACTTAATCATCCCAGTCGATCTATTCCCACGCTCGGGTCATTTTTTAAGTCATTATTAAGGATAGGTTTTTCCTACAAACACAATTATTTGATTGTCACAGTAAACAAAAAAACAAAATCCCTCATCAAGACAGACTTTGAAACAATTGTATCAATCAATACCGAAAAATCAACACTAACTATAGCAGCATATTATTGCGTGGGTGTCTTCGGGATTTTGCAAAATTCCGCCGGATAGAAAACATTATTGTTTGATTTAAGCACGAGGCTCATCTATGTAAATACATTCGATTTTATAGAAATCTTTGCTTTTATTCAGGGAGATTAGTCGGCTACTTCATGTATGCAGGAACGTATATAACAGATTATATACGTTATATCTGTTATATACGTCCCTGATGTATGTTACGATTCATGACAAAAGTGTTTTTATAAATGTAGGGCCTCGAAGGCCATGTTTTTGTCATGAAAATTACGCAAGTAAAATAATTTTAAAAAGTTGCTTTAAACATAAATCTGTTTTTGTTTTTTGTTGTTTTTTTTTTTACGAAGTTCCCAGCGAATTTTGCTTATTTTATGTTTTTTGCATAAAACTGGTTAAACCATTGGTCGCATCTCGCGACAAAAATCTCTTTTTTATAAAGTAATATTAGATATGAAGCTGAACACCTCTGCCAAAAAACATTTTATTGGAGCATGCGGTCTAAATCATGACAAGTAAAAAACGACACTGTTTTGGCTAAAAGCGGCTCATATACAGCTTAAAAATTTCAAAATAACCCATCGAATCTCACTCTACATTAAAACTTTTGTTGTTACAGAATCGCTTCCTTACACAGATATCAATAATTTGGCATTGCATCCATCTTGTCTTCTCCTCACGTTTATTGACAACACATTATTGAATCATCAGACATACTTTGTTTGATGGCATTTTGTGCCGAGAGGCTTGATATCTTATCTTCAGAAATTCACCCTGGGCTTGTTTTCAGTAACTACGAGCATTCATTAAAGAGGTCTCTTCTTTTGTTTTAGTATACCAAATGTAATTAGGTACTCTCTAGTCGGATTGTGTGAATTTGTTTGATTTTTATAGTTCGTCTATTACTGCCTTTCTTTCTTTGACCTCTCGGCGGGGGAGAGTTAGGACCCACTAAATATTTAATAATTTAACCCCTCATGTGCTTGTCCCGTTAGAAATTGTTGTCATACTTTGTCTTTATGTTATATATTTTGTTAAAGCTAAATTTAGATAATATTCAGTTACGACATGTAAGAGCATTATTATTTTACGTATACACCTTTTATTTATTTATGGCGACTTAGAGCTTTTCACAAGGAGTGGTATTCCAGCCTTGTTGAAGAAGGCCTTGTGGAACCTCTAGATTTGAAAATTCCCTCTGTTTTTCTTGTGGTTAGAGTGCAGTCTATCGGACATTTACCTATATCTTTTCATTACATATTTGAGATTGGGACGCTGGATTGTGGCAACACTGATGCCACCTTGAAAATATTAATTGGATGTATTCTCTCATTTTTCTGCAATATTGCAGCTAATGTTAGGCAATTTATTGCTGTTTTTCTAAATTTTTTACCCAAATCACTGAATGCCCTTAAAGACCGTGATTTTATACATTTAACTAAAAACAGTTTATAGTAGCAAGCACTTAAAAAGCATGTATCTGAGCCAGGAACCAGTAGTTTTGGTGGTTCTGATGTTTTACTGTTTTAACCTATGATTGTTCTATCCAATATCTTGGTTATTACATTTTGGTTAGTTTCACATTTTATTCTTTCGAAGCATTTTGCATCTTGTTTTACCATGTGGTTCTTTGTCTATTGTTGATTGTCGGAAAGTAATATTTTTATGTGGATTTGATTGATGGCTGTCTCACCACATATTTGTTTCCAAGGTCTTTTCCGATGTAGAAAATGATAGAAATGCATTTATAGATAAGGTACTGTATGTGCGATTGTCCTGGGTGTGATATGCTTATCTAGAACAATCCAAGTCTTTCAAGTTCTAACTGGCTATTTTGATTACGTCAATTGTTTACAAAAACATCAGATAGATATTGAGATTATTGAAACAAACAAAAATAGAGACAGTAATAAAAACCAATTAATTACATAGTATTATTTTTTAACGTAAAAGTTTAAATTGTATCATTCATTCTAAAAGTGACTCATATCATCTTGTTTAAAATTTTGGTTTTCAAATATGCTATATATGGTACTGGTTATATTTGATAAATAAGGCTTGGGAGATGTTAATTTCAAGGACGCATATATATCTATTACACATGTACGTCTCTGTTAATATTTATATTTCTTTATTACCATATATGGAATATACAACCATATAGTAAAATATTTCGTGTAGATATATGTATTTCGATGTTTGAAATCCTCCCACGTTTGCATTTACATTTATATATGAATAAATTAACACGGAAGTGTTAGAGAAAGTTAACATTTGTAATTTAAAATATTTTCGCTTGATTAGTAAAATCTGAGATTTTTTAATCCCAGGTAAAATGCATCCTGTTGGTCAATATTACAAAAAAATTATATGAACATATATTAAATTTATTAGGTTTGAGCATTGCATTGATCTATATGATATATTATAATAATAATACTTCCATGTTTTGAGCTAACAATTTCAGAAAAAAATGAAAGGTATTAATTTATGTAAAATTTGTTGCTAGGAAGCAGCCATTTGATAGCTATGCGAGAGACATGGGAATAACTTTGAACAACAGTTTCAATTCTGCCCTTTTCGATTCTGCCTGTTTTGTTTCACATTTTCGAATTTCGATCCTGCATGTTTTTTATTTCGTTCCTGTCTTTCATTTTCATTTTTTTTTTGCGCGCCCATGTATGTCTATGGTGAATGTTTATAACACTGAAATCAATAATATATAATTTAGAATAAAGACTCTTTATTATGTATTTAAAGAAATATTGTTTAATTTTTCTTGTAACTGTAATTCCGTTGACTGTTTTAAACCATTTAAGATTAATTTTTACTCCATGCATGCTAAACGATCGGGTTTAGCCAGAAACTTTCTATTTTGAACTGAGGGAAGGAGACTAAATACAGTCATAATTCTGTCATCATTATTTCATTGATATTTTTGTTGTTTGTTTTCTATCGTAAAGCTAAAACCCAAAATGGGTTGAATGTCTGCATTGAAATAAATATGTCTCTGAAACATTGTAAAATTCCATTTAAGTCCTTTTTATATGTAAATAGTCCTTTATAACAGATTTCTATTATCTAATTAAGTTTGATTGACGCCTGAAAAATCAACATCCTTTATTTACAATCGAGTATCATAATGGTATTTTAATTATATATGATTTCCGGTAATAAATATTCAATGGGTGACAATAAATTGATAGGATCTAATTATCATATCGGGTAGAATTCCGTTTCCGGCAGGAAATAGGGTTATTTTCCACATGGGAATTTCAGCTATTTCATTATTCAAATGTAGATATTTGGTCAAATGTTACAGGGACGTAATAAGAGAGTCTGTTAAATACGTCCCTGTTTGTTATTTTGACTGACATGTTTAACCTAAAATGGAGTGCGTGGGAGTTTTGTTTTTGTTGTAAAATTGTGCTCTGTATTGTACAAGACTGACAGAATCTGCTATATATATGTATATACTATTACATTACATTATGTCATTAGCCCCTTCTCATTAGTCTTTGATTCGACAATAACTTACTATCTTATATTAGTGTATATATTTTAGACATTCTAATGTAAAAAAAAGTATTCCAGGTGGACCTTGTAGATAATGTGTTTATAGTTTAAGATCAATACAATAGCAGGAAATGAACGTTTATCATTATCATTTTTTAAAATTTTTATATTTTAACTGCCCTTTAAATTTGTAGATACTCCTTAATAGCTAATGAGCGATTTTAAAATTATGTGTTTATTATTTATTTTGAGAGATGTATCAAAAAAAGTGTTACTTACTTTCAAGAATGAAACATTTTCTGCAGTCTACGAGTTTACACATGGATATCCAAACTATATACAAGTCCGACATTTCATCCCTTGTCCGTAGAAAGGTCCCATCGTCATACAAGTAAATTGCAGCAATTTGTCCCGTTTTTAATTTTTTCTGTAGCTCACATCCAAGCATTGATTCCAGTCTAATTTTTCCTCCATTTTTCACCCGTCTTTTCAAGATTGGAGGGCAATACACATTACAAGCACCTATTATGTGATCTTCGTTATAATTCAGGTAGGATCTAGTATCGATAAGCAACGTATTTTCCGTAGTTTCTGATAAACTGTGTTGAAGATAATCTACAAATGTCAAATTATTGATGAAATTCATTTTCATGTCGTTTCTCGAGCTGCGGAGTTGTAAATGATATTTCATTCATGAAACCACTAACTCAATTTATGAATGGGATTTACAATAATCATTACCACTTCCGGTGAATTGATTGATCAGATGTCCAATCGGCGTGAAGCCCCACCTGAGAAAGGACCGCCCATAGTATCAAATTATCGTCATTGATTAAAATTTATTGATCGGTGTGGGAAAATATTAATAAACCGTGAAATTAAATGTCAATAATTATATTTGAGCTATTGTACTATAATTTGATAGACATTTGTAATTAATGAGGTATGTCTTTTTGTTTACAATACTGATCAAAGGAACACCTACAATTGTACAAATATGGCCACAACAAAATTCCCCGAGGTGTGCATTTTTACTATAATTTGTAACTCCTACTATTTATAGTATATGTAAAAACTAATTTCAGGGAAGTTCTAAGGATTAATTTTATCGATTACAACTTCCTAGAATTAGAATAATTGTATTAATCAGCAACTACACAGTATTCGAAACTCGCATATTTTTCTCAGTAAATGCGGGCTTTTGTTCAATTACAATTCTTCTAATTTTATCCTAGCACTTTAAAAATATGTAATTCCACTAAGTACTAATAAAGCGTACTTCCCTGCATTGGCCATCTGTTTAAAAAGTTGATAGAATTCATCGATTCACAGAATTATATGCAGGGGTGGATACAGGGGGAGCAATGGCCCCGGGCCCCCATTTTGAAAATGCAAAAATGATTCCCCCTTTCCATGTCAGATCCACGTATACACGTGTATATGTTGGCAAGCCCCCTTTCCAAAAGACCTGACCCGCCTCTGTTATGATTCTTTTCGCATAAATGTACCTCATGAAATTTTATTAGAAAAGGAGACATATGTCTGTTTAAACTTGGTGATTAATGGCAAATTTAATTCAATTAATAGAAATATGTTTTTTAAATACATTTTTTTGTTTGTTAAAACAAAACAAATATTTTATTTCAATACACGCATTTTATCACAGATTTTTATAAGATCACAAAAATGGTGCGGTCGTCGTCGGCATTGGCATTGTCGTTGGTCATGTTTTTGTAAAGAAGCATGTGTCCAATTAAAAGATTTTCTAGACAGAGCTAATTCGTCGACACGACCTGAAACTTCTAAAACAGGTATATGATTCTCTTCGGTTAGAGTCATCACCCCAGCAATTTTACGGTCGACACCACAATACTGTCGGCCGATATTGAATATCCGTTTCACAGATGAAGGTTGATCTTGAAGTAAAACACACACACACCCCCAAAAAAACAAAAAACAAAAAACAAGCTGTGCCCTCCTTCGCCTGTGGGTTGTTGTCCCTTAATCCCTACTCCTTCCCCTTTACCATGAAAAGATTTAAAATGGACCATGAGGCAGATGTCGTAAAAGGGACAGGAACTGCTTGCCGAGTTTATCCCCGGTGTTTTGATGGGTCTAATATGTTCATATTGTATGTTTGCTTGTTCTCGTCCTGATTATGGCTGAAATATTATTTTTAATCGATTTTTTCAATTTAAAATGAGTCAATCTGAACAAGTTCATATTTGTAATTTATACGATTTGGATTGCTCATGCAACATCTCTTATTTTTCGTTTTGCTTCAAAAAATTACTTTGGGGCATAGGCATTCGAAAATTTTTGTTTCTGCTTGATTAATTGAAAATATCTTCTGATCTTAATGTTCCTTAAAAACTAAGGTTCTTACAAAGCTAAGTCACCTGAATCTCTGATTTTATAAAATGAATGTTAAGATAAGATTTTTAAATTGGCATTCAAAATTAAGAATTGTCAATGTGTCTTATTAAAATTATGAATTTATTCAATTCAAAATTTTACTCTAAGAAAATTTTGAATTGACTAAATTCATAATTTTAATATACTAGTAAAACAAATGTTCCATGCATGCATATTAAATTTCCTCTCAGGACAAAATATACTTTTTTTAAGATGTTTCCTGTAAAGCTAAGCCCCAGAGCGTGACAATGCAGAGTATGTTAATATATTGTTCGGTCTCTCCACCTGTGGATTCTCAACCAATGCATTCGAAGATGAAGCCCCATGACAGTCTGTCCTATGTTGGGAGAACGGTTGCACTATTAATATTGGCACATGTAGGAAGCCTTTTCAGCAACTCGTTATGAGGATCTATTTGTAACAAGTTGCAAAGCTTAAATTTTCCATCCAACATACCGTAAAATTTTGGCACGATGTCACACGAAAGTTTCCAGGCCTGGCACTGTGACAATGGTTTGATTTATACTGTTTGTTTACTGTAGTTGACCGACGATATTTGCAAACTCTATATCCCATAGAGGCTACAGGCAAAGTTTCACTTTATTTAGTCAAGCGGTTTCAGCATAGAAGAATTTCAAAGATTCGACCAATCAAACTGAACGAGAACTGCCTTTGGCGGCCACTCTAGATGACCAATCGGGACGATATATGCAAACTTTATTGAAACCATCCCAAAAGGTGATTCAGGTCAGTTTTATTTCAATTGGTCAAGTTGTTTAAGAGGAGTAGATTTTGTTTTAAAATTCGACCAATTTGAAACAAGAACTGCCTGTGGCGGCCTTGTAAGATGATCGACCGGAACGATATATACAAACTTTATATATAAGAAACCATCCTATATGCTTCAGACCCATTTTCAGTTCAGCTGGCCTAGAGCGGTTGCAGAGGAGCAGATGTTAAAGGACAGACGACTAAACCATATAGCTCTATATATGCATATAGCATCTAAATTCCCGAAACTTTCGACGGCTAAACATCAACTGAAACCTTATATTTTTTTGCGGTTTATGTTTTGTTACGCAAGAACGTGTTAAAGCTTTTTCCAATAAAGGACTTGTGATGTGATGAAAACCCAGGGTGTTGGGTATCTTAAGTTTGTTAAAGAAATACGGACAGATTTCAATGCCAAATTTCATAATAAAGTAGATGGTTTTATTGAACCAAATTCATCCAACAACACTTTTGTTTTCTTAATGTTACAATTGAATAATTGAAACGAGTTATTGGTAAAATTTAACCCAGAACTTAAAATCTTCAGTTATTATTTGTCTCACAAGCTTATGGAAATATTTTCATTTAGTTCGTTGACTAATTTTTTTGCACCATATCTCAAATCTTTCTAAGTCGAACAGTTTCTATGAATTTTCCATGCACAGACAAACCCAAACATGATATCAGAGAATAAGACGATGACACTTTGATATCCAACAAAGTTGTGCTCCAGGGACCTAAATACGATTTGAACATTGATAACAATTACTTTTATGACACAAACAAGTTTTCAAATTGTTAATGAATTCTAAGGTTTCTGTTTTCTAGGTAAATGAATCTGTATCGTATGGATGTGCCGTCCCTATTGTATCTGTATGGAGACGCCGTCACGGGAGAACATATTAAATGACAGTTTTAAATCACACAGTTCTACAATACGGACAATATTGTCTTCCCGTTGGTTCCAATTAACTGCTGTTATGGCGAAGAAAGAGTTGTTGTATGTCCGTTTTTGTTTCATCTTGCTTCTTGTCTCGCAGCGATGTTGCTGGTTACACCGTCTTCATATATATATTTGTTACGACCTTCGATGCCGTAATCACATTTATTTGACTTCTTATCTCAAAGAAGTATATACTGTTCTTTCAGCATATATATCTGTTACACATCTATTTTCCCGTGATTGATTAGTTTTATTTCCTTACTCGTATTTGGTTTATTGTACCATACCCTATCATAGGTTGTATACTGGCGAGAAATATGTGATCTTTCAGCAAATGTTGACCCTTATATGTTATCTGACTTTGTTTGGCCGATATCGTCTTTTAAAAGACAGATACAATATTTAGAAGGTGAACCGTTTCACAGACGATAGACGCCAAACAAAGTCAGATTACATTTATATCTGAAGTTTTGACTCTTTGATTAAAATTCAGTAAGTGATATTTGTGCGTTTAGGAGAATGGCTAACGATAGATTATACAAAAAATAAGGTGAACAGTTAAACTTTGTTTACTTAAAATAAAATATGAAATTCTGCCCATTAAAAGTAAAAACCAAATGCGATAAAGTTCATTCTAGTTCAAACCCACTGTCTTATAATATAACTTCAAAGAAACTGCGCTGGTCGATTTTGATAAATTCTATACTGACGCACCGGTGTTGATTTAAACAAGTTGGTCAAACTATCGAGGGCAAACGTAAGAGTGGTTTGTTCATTATTGAGGACAACTGCTATAACATTTCTATATAGAGTTTTGTAAGAAGTCACGAGGTAATGATAACTGATTCCTGATTGGCTGGCGAACTGTTAACTTCAGATATAAATATTTAGCAAGCTGAAATTTAACACATCCAAAACCTAACCTGGATACAACATTCCGATGGTATTTTCGCCACATGGCTGCTACTTGAAAAAATAAAATTGAATAACATTGTACATTTTTTACAAAGAAAACAAATCTTAGACTAGAACTTCAATACACATTAGAATTAACTTATTGATTGTATAATAATGTTTTGCTAACCGTCGAAGAGAATATAATAAGTTTTTGTCACTTAAAGAAACGGTTTTCTAAGAAATATGGCAACTCTAAAAGATAAAAATTCTGAAAATTATCACACAGACAGAACATTTCATTAAACATGTTGAATCTAATTCTTCTATTTTGTGGTATGCTTACATTTCAATTTAACCGCCAGCAGTTCATTGAAAGACTACAACTATATATTAACCTATAAGGTTTAAAATTATCTAATAACATGATATGAAAATATATGGTTTTCTTATTCTTTCGCAATTTACAGCGCGGGGAAAATGTGATTTACAACGGCATGTGCAGAAAAAGTGATTCACAGCAGCACGTGCATTCTTACTTTTTTTATCAGTTTTGAAATGATATCTATGAAAATGAAAAAGATGGGGTAAATGTCAGAGATACTGCACTCCAACGACAAAAAACAGAGGATATTAAGAAATCTAGAGGTCTCCACAATGCCTTCAACAAGGGTGGAATACCACTCCACTTGAAAAGGTGAAAAGCTCTAAATCGCCTTAAATAAAAAACGCGATAAACGTAAAAAAAAATCACTGCTTCTACCCGAATATTATCAAAAATATACATGTAACAAAAACACATGAGACATGTGGGGTTTTGAACCAGTTTAGTGGAATCCCAACCTTCCCTAGACAAGTAATCAAAGGAAAAACCCAACAAGACAAAAGCAGCAATAGACCAACTACAAAAATCAAACAGGAATTCACCAAATCGACAGTATACACATGTGCAGAAGAAATTTTGAGTAAATCAAAAGGAAATACCAATCCTTGTAAAAAGCACTAAATCGCCCCAAATAAAAAATCGTGTATACTTAAAATAAGACTGCTCTTACCTGAATATTATCAAAAATTTTACATGTAACAAAATATTTAACACAAAGACAAACCTATTACCACAATTCCTGACTTGGGACAGGCACACGAGACGTGTGGTGGGGTAAACAAGTTTAGTGGGTACCCAACCCTCCCCCAACATGAGGCCAAAGGAAAAATCAAAAGCAAAAACAAATGAACCACAAAAAATCAAAAATAAATTCACCATATATCCGGCCACAGATCAAATATCTTTGTAGGCGGAAGAATTTGAGCAAAAGTAACAGGATATAACATAAGAAAACAATAAGGCTACCACAGGGCACAATCAACATAAATGTAGGAACAGTTTAAAGCTTGCAAGTATAATTTTAAGACTATGGTTTGACAAACCCATTACCACAATTCTTGTCTGGACTTGAGACATGAATTAACTGAATTAGAATTCAATGAATTAAAAATCAAAAAGTAACATCGTTTGCCGTTGAAAATAAAATATCTACAGTTCTCACATTATAAACAAAGACCTGATATTTCAAGGTTATTGAAATTACGATTTTTAACCGCTATTTAATATAAAACAATACATAAAATAGCAGCATCTTTTACAATTTACAATATTATACATTAGACTGTACATGTATGTCATATATTATTGACTGCAGAAATATACACGGTTGATCAAAATGGCATTTGATTCACTTTCTGTAATGGAACATTGAAGTAAATAAATGTAGCTGCTTCTGAGCACAAAAATATGTTAGAAAAGAAAGACTTTAAATTCTTTACATAGATTTGTAGTAATAAACACAATACATAGCACCAACAACTCATACCTATTGATTTGCATGTATAATGAGAATGTGCTTCTGGGGAATATTTTCTTGCTTCCGTTTAAGTTATGTAGTCATAAGCTTTTGGGGATTTATTGCTGTATTATAACTTTCCTTTTATTTCAGTTTGTGATAGCTAGTCTTAATGTTTAAACCGAATGTTCATTACATTTTATCAACTGAACAATTTCAATAGAATTAACGAGTTATTTTGTTCTGCTAGGTGAAGTTCGAAACAAATGGATCATTAAAAGAGAGTTTTTGACACAAAGGCTTTTCAGAAAAACGATGTTTAACCACCATCAATGAAAACACCCTATATAAAAGTGGAGTAATAAATATATAGATAATAATCAAACTTTGTAACAATAGCTCAGGCAGTGCTATAATTTTTGTTCCGATCTTGGACTGTAAGGTGGCGCTGGTGATGTAATTCTGGATGTGTTTGGTGCTTGAGATGGCGCAGAAATATCTTCGTATGCCGGAGGTGGGTTTGAATCTACCGACGAGTACTGTGGTGGCGGTTTTGATGGCATGGATTGATAAGGTGGCGCTGATGCTGGCAAGTATACCCAGTCGTTAGGTTGTTGAGCTGCAAAGTGGAAAATATGTTTAAATAAATAATTTCTTTGAATCAGAATTAGACAATTACCAGCATTAAGTGATAATCTTTATGGTGAAACTACAAATAAACTCCCAAAATAAACTTTAAAATATATACAGTCCGCCAAAAGTTAAGCATCACCAAAGTATTGTCCAATATATTTTTCTAATAAGGCAATTTAGTAAACATTTAATACATGTACATGAAATTGACCATCATTACCTTTAT
>JARWCS010000002.1:5045300-5058697 GCA_034783895.1 Geukensia demissa
AATGTGTCAATTTTATTCAGAAACAAAATTTTGCATGTGCCACCTACTGCCTGGTTTTTTCATGGACAACCTCTTAAAATTTTTGTGACGTGTCGGCGGAACAGGAATAATAATCATCGTCGCAAAACTTTCGGCTGAGAAATAACCGATTTTTACAGATATTGGTATTTTATGTACTTAAACAGTCAGGATTACTGCCATTTATGGAATGAGGTCATGAATGGTCAAATGGCCCTAAAACTCTTCAAATTTGTCTGGGGAAAATCTGAGCATGGAAATTAAAGATATTGAAAATTTGAATATAATCCCAAATTCTCATCAATTTTCTATGCCCGGATTTCACCCACAACCAAATAAACTTTTCATACCTTAAACAATAGAATTCAACATATTGCAAAATATGTAAAATTCTTTTGAAACGTTGTTAAATAAACCTAATTGCTGCCTAGAATATGTGTAAAAATTAAAATTGGAACTTTCTAATTCTTTAATTTTATAAGTATATGCAAATTTAGGATAGATTTCCATTGTTGGTAGTGTTGTTGACTGTTTAAAATGAAGACTTGAAATAATCAGGGACGTATGTTTAGACGTATAATTAATTAAAGAATATGTATTTTCTAATTTGAAAATGTATTTTAATAGATATTTAAGGTTGCTATGATGCTTCGGTTTATTTTGGAAAATAAAAAAAATTCTTCCTTTTTTTCCTACATTCCCATATTTTAAAGTTAATTTTCCTTTTTTTTAACGGACAAAGAAATGTGATTTGCTAATACATTAAATACACCAAATGGCAATAAAATATCGTATAATTGTACTGAGGTAAAATGTATTTGCTTGTTTTTTAACATACCAGTTTGGAACATACCAACAACATGTGCAATATAAATTATTCATAATTAATAAATTGTCTTTTTAGAAGTGGTTTATCGCCTGTCCAAAATGCTACCGACAAATTCTATTGGTGTAAGAGACTGTTAACTAATCCCGCCCACCCCTTCCTTGAGTAATGGATTATACCAATAGTTTTGTGTGTATACTGGCAAGTTGGATTTTTTTGTGAAAAAATGCATAAAACATAAATTTTATATTATTTGCCTAATGGATTAGTCTAAAGTTTTAAATAGTTACCTTGAAAATAAAGAAATCAATTGGATATATATTGGAGTAATTGTTGAAGGAGTTATAATTATTAGTAATAGTATACCTGTTTAAAGGGCTAGTAATGCCATGCGAATGTTTCGTAAAATAATAAATACTGAATATTAGAGTGTAAAAAATAAATAAATAATCGTAACAAAATGGATGGGAAAAATCCTTTAAAGTGTCGATTTCATTGGATTTGTTTAATAAGTTTAATTGCATATTTTGGAAGTACTTTTGGATGTCCAACCGAATGTGTTTGCCAGGGCAAAAATGTAGATTGCAGTTATAGAAAATTATCATATGTACCTACTAATATACCAAAGGATACACAGAAATTGTAAGTACTACATATATGAACATTAAAGTTTATTTCTAGAATAAGGTTAAAGGGTCAACATACATGTATTTTACAAAATATTACTCATGACATCTATATAACATTCTGTGGAATACATGAAAATTTACATCTAATATTACATTTATCGAACAAAAAGTATCACGACAGCTATAAACAAATTTTAAAACATCATTTTGGTAAAAATACGTTAACATGTTTTTGACATGCTGTCGAATTTATTTTGCTGTATATAGACAACACTAGTCTTTGTTGGAATAAAGTAAATGCACAAATCTTTAAGTAAAGAAATTGAATACACATTTTCTCAACTAAACGGTTGAACTATTAAAAGAAATGTATCGATTAACACGTACTCTAATACATCTTCTATTGACCTAAGTGTCAAACATTATGGAGTATTTTAATTCTCGTTTAAATTCTGCACCTAATTTCGACATATGACGGCCCAATTTAAGTAAAGTTTAATAACGATTAATTCGTCTGAACGCGCCATATCAGTTCAAAGATATAATTCCCATTTTGAGATTTTCTTATCATATTAATTACACAAGGAAACAATCTAGAGTCAACATATCGTAATAGAGATATTATACATTTTGTAACTGAGTGTTTTCATATTATCTAACGGGCGACGGACGGGTTTAGCGTGACGGCGTTGCTACAATTCACGAAAAGCAATATAACAAGTTTTCTGAAAACATACAGATTAAAGTAATTCTTCAATTGAAAACGTTGAAATTTTCTGGTGGTAATATTAGATGTATAGATATGCTATTGATAAAGACCATATTGAACTGAATGAAAAATACAGGAAGACGTCTCACGTCTGATAAGTCCGCAAGGGAGGGTGGACACGTGCAACGTCTGTTAGGGGAACCTGTTTTGTGAATTATAAATAGCAAAATGCATATTTAAAAATCTCAAACTGAAAATATCGATATCATATGTTGTGCCCAGAAAGATACAAACATCCAATTTGTAAACATAAGATTTATGTTCAAATTTGACAACTAATGCAGGCAAAATATTCTACTGATGAATAAGGCGCATTATGTCCCAAAAGTTGTCTACCGAATTGATTTATTACGCAGATATAATTATATTACAAATATAATACTGTTATTGACTGGCCAAAAACAATACAGATTTATCCTCGTGGCAAAATCTTTCGATTTTACTCAAGTGCCATAATATTAAACCTTAAGTAAAATTTTTGAGTAAGATGGCAAGTTTTTGAGCTGAAACATTTATGAAGAGCAATCTTAGAAGACAATTTTCGGATTATAATCGAGACATAGAAGCTACATCTTATCGATATTTCTGACTACACTATTATCTGATGCAAAATCTTACATTTTGGCACAAATCGAGAACTCTGTATTCGCAATAATAAAGAATCATATTCGTATATTTATATATATATTTGCAGAGAACTCCAAGGAAATAATCTGACGATACTAAGAAAGAACGATCTACAAGGACTGAGGCAGTTAAAAGTTTTGTAAGTTTAATGCGGAAATACGATTTTCAAAGCGTATTCATGGTTACAGACAGTTAAAGAAGTAGGACCTTGAACCGATCCCGTGCTCGTGCAAAACAATAATTTGTTTTAGTACATCCAAGTTGTCGTTTTTGCATTGGATTAAAATTGTCCGTTTTTTTGGTATTGTAAATTTTAAATATGATGGAATCTTTTAATTCTGTTTTGGTCATTTAGTTTTTGATGTGAAATGTGCGAGGTCTAGTTTTTTTTCTTGAGAATGAGTATAGCGTACATGTATAGGGTTTGCTGAAATAAATGTCCTTTTTGTCTATTCTCGAACTGAACGTTATTCAAGTATTTTACACACACAAAAGAAACTAAACCCCAAGCTGTATATTATAATTAGGAACAATATGGGTTACATATTCGCGTGAAAGATAAAATAAACATTTCTGTTTACAGTTTTTGTTTGAGATTATTTAGTAATTCTGTAAGTGCCAGACCACAAATAAACCTTACGTAAAACTAAAGTTCTACAAAAGACACACGTTTTGGTTTTGACACCTTGGCTTTATGGAGCTAATTCAATAAACAAACGTAACAACATAAGAGCTTATTAACACCAATTAAAAGGAATTTTAAATATATACATCCAAACCATTAAACATGAGAAAAGATTATTGAAAATATTTTCGTATTACAGTCAAATGAAATTTCCCAAAGCTTTATTCAGGCAGAAGTTAATGGTGGATTATTGGTAATATTTATATACTAGTAACAGAAATCTATAAAACAGCTACAACAATAAAAAGCTAAAATCCCAACTCCATTATTGCGTGGTATTTGCTGACCGCGAATGACAATCCACCTGATATTAAACGGTTCAAATTATGTGAACCCCAAATAAAATACAAAAATAAAATAAAGAAAGAAAAATCACTGTCTATTATAAAATATATAAAAACAGATTTGATATCAACTGAATGTTTATGTTGTGTTGCGGTAGAACATGACCGTGGCTGGTTACGCTTATTTGGAACATTAATAGCTTCACCAGACGTATCTGTAATTAACGTGCGATTCCTAAAGTCTACAGATTTCATGATGAATTAATTAGTTACTTTGATCAATGACCTTTATGATATTGTTCTATGACCAAATTGACAGTTTTGACTTTCAGTTCACATGTCTAAGAAACTTAATTGAGGTTTTCTTATCCAAAAACTATTGTCTACCCTGTATATAATATGTTGAGTTCTTAATTTCTCGATTTCATTACTGGAATCTCGCATATCAAAGAAAGTTTCATGTGAAAAAGTAAGAAATAATCTTAAAGTATCAGAAATGTGAGATTCTATATGATATATATACGCACTCCGATATCACTTTTCAGTAAAGTACACGCGTTTTACATTAAACATGCTGTGTCTTATATTTTTCATGCATTTTAAAGTTTCTGTCAAAAGCAAAGTTAATATTAGTTCAAAGCCTTTGTTTAAATCGCTCCTTTCGGTTGATCAGACAATTTACTCTATCTAAGTCAATATCGGAAACTTTTCTGAGGAGTTTCTCTGTATTTCGTTGATCTGCCACCCATGTAGATAAAATCGACCCCAGTTTAAATTCCTTTGCACATATACATGTATATGATATTGTTTCAGACAATTGTTGGAGAATCAGATCCAGACTATAGAAAGAGGAGCGTTCCGTGACCTTGTTAGCATGGAAAGATTGTAAGTACTCTTAACCCTATAAAAATGTATTTCTAAAACCCTTTGGATAAGTTGGAGTAATCAGACACAATTATGAAACGGCAAAAAGGATATTTTGAAGCAAATTATGGGCCAGAAAAATGTATTGGTCCAACCCTAAGTTCGAGGGATCAGATACGATGTATGATTCTTATTTTATGTCCATTGGGGTCCAGAAAAATGTACGGGTGAAAACCCTTTGGCTGTGTATGAAAGTTAAAATACAAATACAAGATCATTATTTTAGTGCATTTGGGGCCAGAATATATGTATTGGTCCAAGCCTTAGGTTTAGCATAAGGGATCAAATACAAGTTATGATCCTTATGTCCACCCAGAATAGCGCTTTACACGCAGTTAAATTGAATATTTGTTATAAACGAATGAATGTAAGATGTTAATCGTGTCATTTTGGTATATATTCTATATTCTTTCTTTTAAATTTTAGAGTCTAGAAAACACTGACGGTTCCTTCAATATTTTTTAGGGAAGAAGAGCAATACAGTTATTAAAATATGTGTCCAACATTCACTCCCGTGTTTTTTTAAGTGATAATAGCTTCCAATATTTATTTTTTTTCTTGTGGGGGAATTTTAATAGAAAGGACTTTGTAAACATCAACTTGTCAAACGATTTAAAAAAAATACGCAAATTGAGCTATGGGTTTGTAAATCTTGAAATTCTGAAACCAAGACTTATCTCTAAACTATTGTGAAATATGCAGATCTGCTTAAAAATAAGTTTTTACTAATCTATTTAGCATGTCGAAAACAATCGATCTCTCTTGCTCTAGGACAGTGATAAGAATGTGATAATTGAAATCGAAACAGTTTAATTTTTGACAAATTTACGACTTTGATTTGTTTATCTAATTGTCTGACCTGAAGGTAAAATACATGTATCAATATTGTTTTGTTAATTAGATTAAGATCAAACGGTCGGTAAGATAATGTAATATGGTTCTAAAATTGTGATGACACCTGGTTAAAATTCCGCGGGGGGTTTTTCAATGCAAATTACCAGACATGTCGACTACTATACATTATAATTTTTATTACAGAAATTATGATTAGTACCTTATTTTCCGGAAATTTATTTACCTTTTTACGGATGCTGTTTTGAGTGTTAGTTTAGTGACTTCCGGTAAGGAAATGCCAGCAAATTTTCAGTAGAATTGATAAACTGTAAAGCCTTTCTGTCACTCAAAACATCTGTACTCCAGATATACGTGTAAAACCAAGGTTTAAATTACAAATAATAAACATATACAGTAGTGTCTTTGGGACGGGATTGCTTGCATTCAAGTTCTTAAAAGGCAATGAAATAGTTACACCTCGCATCAAAAGGTGGAAACATCTTGGTGGTCTAGTTGTAGCTTGCTTGACTTGAGTCTAGGAAGTCTGTAACTTGCTTGACTTGAGTCTAGGAAGTCTTGAATTCAGTCCCTCCAAGTCAAAAACCAAAAACATTCAAACTTTTTAAAAAGTGGGAATCAAGGAAAATTCCAAATGGTTGCAAATGTAAAAATGATAGATTAAATTATTATTGTAGAAGGCCTTGAGGTGAGATATTATATAAAAAAAACAATTTGGCATGTCTGAAAATACAAAATTACCAATGTTGAATAAACATGAAAAATTTTGGGTATGCTATATGTACATTTCAAGCCTACCTTGTCAATCATAATTTTATTGTTAATATTCATGCAGTCATTTTCATCAAATCCCAAACTCTTGAGTGTCTTGGCATATTACCACAATGAGGGATTCATCCAGGAGTGGGATGGGTCATGGTCTCCTTTTTGCAGATTTTTTTTTCACAATTCAATTGGATTTTTAGGAAAATTTGAGTCCAGAGTTGAAGCCCCATGCAGCTCATATGTTGTGACTGACATCTTATTTTTTAGGAATGTTTTTGACAAGGAAATTAGTTTAAAACTGAAAGATAATTTATTGTTTTATTTTTCAGGAGGATTGATAGAAATAAGTTGGAAAATATTGTGGATGGATTGTTTTCTGAAATGCCAAATTTAGAGAGACTGTGAGTAGATCTTATCAAAATTCTAATATACATATGATTCTACGGTGTGCACAAATATGTTGGATGGTGAGTCCTTTTGTACAGCTTTGACAGGCTCCAATGACTGAAAGTTCTGATTGAGATCCAAGTTTCATTTCACTTATCCTCAAATGGGTAAGGAGGATGGACTTCCTTAAAACTTAAGAATAGTAAAAACTGGATTAGTTTTTACAATAACAAACAATGAATTGTGATATGATGGTCTATGAGAAAGCTATCCAAAACATATTATTGTATGTACAGAGTTGCTGAAATCCGCTGGACCTTCGGACCGACGGACCACTTTTGGCTAGGGTCCAACTACAGCTTTTATATTGTCGGACCAAATGTCCGACAGTATATTTCAGTTGAAGGGTCTGTCAAATGTTTATTTTGTGCCAGTCATCTCAGATTTTTGATGTAAAAAATAAATGTTTACCAACTTTGTTATAGCAACTGGTCCTTAAGCCATAAAACCATACAGTTGAAATTCGCAGCCACGACCGGAAACCAGTCGTAATATTGTTTTAGATTTATCTTTCTCTGTTGATTTAGAGTTATGAAACAGGAGCCGACTCCCATGTAGGTTTTAATTCCCTTCCTTTTTTAAGCTAGGAACAGATATAGTTTCCTTGGATTATTCACAAACAAGGAAAATAAGAAAATTCTAGTGATTATCCCCAGGTTAGAAAATCCCAAGAGTTTGATATATACTACCAGTAGTTAAAATTAGTTTGATGTTTGTTTATGTTCGGTTGTTCACATAATCAGAATTTGAAATAATTTCTGTTTGAACAGTGATGATTTAAACATCGATATGTGGTCCATTAAAAACAAATGGGTCTAAAAATTTGAAGTTTTCCAGCCCAGACTATTTGATTTAATATTCTTATGTATAATTGTGACACCTATAAAATATTTCTCAATAAAATAAAATAAATAAAACCCCTGATGAATTTACCACAAATCTAATAAAATTGAATTACTAGTAAAATGAATCACTTTATAAATTTTTACAGATTGATATTGAAAATCAGATATATTACTGTTAATACATTCCTCTTTATGTTTTATTAGAAGATTTTTGGGGGACGGTGAGGTGATTTGCTTTTTAAGTAATCATTCTTTCAATTTTTTGATGGGGCAAAGTTGCATGTATATTTAATGAATGACTTTAATTTTATGGATTTCTGTGTTCATTCAATTACAGTGGAAGAAAAATGATTGAATTTTAAATACAAAAATATAAAAAGAGTATTGTAGATGCCAAGAACATTTCCCTTTTAACAGTATTTAGACCTAATAATACATAGTAACCACATTGAACTTGGGTATGTAATTTTTAACAATAAAAGGTATCACTTTTGAATAACACTTAATCCAAAACTTATCAATAACTTTACACCTTTTATAAATATAATTTGTTACTCACCTATATAGGCTAAAGAACTCAGTGTGAAAATTTGTCAAAAAATTCAGGATAATATTTTACAATTATTACACAGTTATATGTGAAAGTCTGTTAAATTTTGATTCATGTAAAAAGAAAACGAATTAAAATCTGTCACATTACCTATAAAAATAGGAGATGTGGCATGATTGTCCATGAGACAGCCATCCACCAAATACCAGTCAAAAATTCTACTGGTCCCATTACGGTCTTCAATAATGAACTGAAGTCCACACCATAACGAAAGCTGTAAAAGTCTGTAATAGATGTTTTGTGTCATTTTGTGAATTTTCACAATTCAAGCTTTAAAATATTGAAGTGTAAAATAGCAGTTGAACAACTTGATAACAAAGTACATGTATTATGAAATGTTTTAAAGAAACTATACATGTAATAACATGATTGTGTTATATCCTTAAACAAACTGTCCATTTAACACCATAGATCTGATAAGCATGATAACCAGGACTATTGATGTCATGCTGTTGACATTTATTTTGGATATTAGTACATAATTCTCCAATTTTCTCTGTAATGGTGGACAATAGCCTGGTCCCCTGTTACACAATTTCATTATCTCCCTGTCACCACAATACCTGTTAAGACTGTTATCCCTAATTATCCCAACATAAAGCTAATAATTGGACTAAAGAATTTATTTCAGAAATCTTAATTCTTGCTTTGTAATGTTCATGATAGTGTCTCCAACCCCTACTGTTAATTAAATGTCCAGAGATGATATCTGTTAAATTTATAGCCAATCAGATTACAGATTTTAAAATTTCTTTGACCGCTATCAAGTTCTTTAATTGCCCGGATTCTATTATTTTGAAGAATGCTTAATTCCTTGTTTAGAAAGATGTCAAAGTTTTGATTTCAGTTGCTTAAAAAATACCTTTGTCTTTGCTAGCCTATGGTTTGCTTCGGGGAGCCCTAGCAAAGGTGTAATTTTATGTAATTTTACTCTCTTTGGGATCTCCTAAAGTTCCCAACAGCAGATAACATTAATTTTCACTATTTTGGTAATGAACAATTTCGACCTTTATGAATCATTTTACTCTAAACTTTCCTTAAAATACAGACAAAATATTTCATGCTTGGCCTAAACTGGACTGGTTCTTAAAAAGCAATTACTGGATCAATTTAAGATTAACTAGTGCTGATAGACCCAGCAGAGATTACTATCTAAGGAGAGCCTTGAGGGACATAGTAAACATTTTATTATCATCTTGAAAATCACAAAACAGAATATCCATTAACTTAATGAAGTCTCTTCTTCATATTAACTAAAGAAAATGATCATCACAAGGATTTTATTACTCACTTTCTATGTTTTTATGAAGTCTTATAATGTTTCTTATAGTTTGATGTGCTGTTTGCATTGAGATTTATCTTGTTGTCTTGTACAAAAAACAGTCTGGGGTGTGTGATTCAGTTGTATTTTATTACATGACCTAATTATTTTTCACCTTTGCTGCATTTTTCATAATTTTGAGTTGTTTTTATGATTTTCTGTAAGTTGGTCCCGTGGTTATGTTTCCTAAAGGAGGAATTTGATGCTCATTTCAGAGATAATAATGTTTTTTTTTGCTGATGTATCAAAATGATGTTGGGATTTGGTTTCATAAAATGTCACAAGTATTTTCAGCCTTTAAGATTGAAGGAAATATTTATGAAGCCAGTGCATGTATGTAAAAAGCATGTTAAATTGAGATTTTTATTGAAAATCTATGAGCTTTCACTTAAAACCTGAAAATCAGATCTCGTGACAGGTCAGTTTTTGAGATGGGAAGGATGTTTTCTGAAGGTCAAGCCAGCTCTCTCAGTTTCAGTATTAGAAAATCATTTTGAAAGTTAAGGCAACTCCAAATTAATTAATAGTTCTTCAGATAAGCTCTCTTCTAATAATATGGGTTTAAAAAAAAAAAAAAATACTCCATTTTTGTCTCACTTTTAGAAATTTTCACTGTTATTCTTGGATATAAAAATAAAAATTTGCTCACTAGCTCCTAAAAAAATACAAAAATTAAGGAAAATAGTTGTTTTTGCATCAATTTTTGAGGTTGTGCTCTAATATTTTGCCATTTCAAGAAAAAAATTAAAACAAAATTTCACTTGCTTGCACCTATTTTTATCACAAAAAATAACTAAACATAAATTTGGATTGGCCTTAGCATTACCTTATATTTTAGCTATACCTATGCATAACATGGTACATCTTGAATTTTATGCCTTTAATTTACAATAAGACGTTCCTATAGTTGACACAGGTTTAAAAATGGTGATTTAAATTTGAATTTTGTATCAGCTGTAAATACCAGATATACTGCTGGGTATGAAATTTGTAAGTAGTTAAGTATGAAAAGTACCCAGTAGTGTTTTACTATGACGAGGCCATAGTCATATTCCTCCTTTAGTATCAAGTACTATAAAATTTACTACAAGTACTGTGTGTAGTCAATTAAATATCTATTTGTATAAAGACTGTATCATTCATTTTAAATTGAAGTATATTTATTATGTTTTACCTGATAAAATGGAGGAAAACAAATTTTTGGTAAAACACAGTGAATTTTGTGGATTTTTTTAATACAAAGTTTAATAGTTTTCTCTATCAAGATTAAAAAGAATATCATGTTTCCTTTTTTTAAGGGGGGTTGAAAGTTTTTAATGTCCTACACAGCAAATTAATGCTCTCATTTAGACGGCCAGTTTTCTCTTAAATATTGTGAGCACCTTTCATAACAGTCTTGATTCTATACTGGAAGTACACATATTTAAATGTTTGTTAATAGTTTTCTTAACTAATAAATATGAAATGTAAGCAAGCCATGTAAGCTTTTCATATTTAAAGATTTTATTTATGGGCATGTCAAATACATTGACCAGGACTTAAGTACCCTTGTAACGAAATCAAATAGATGTCAAGTTTTATACAGGAAGGGGGTTCAAGTGGTCATTTAGTATCTCACTAAGTGGTTCCTTTCTAATTATATTTTTGATTCTTTTATTTAAGTTTAAGAATTGTCAATTTCTAAACATAATTGGAAAGTTTGTTTCTTTCATAAGTATAATTTAAGGTTGGTCACATTAAAAGTTTGTCTTTAAAAACTGTGAGAAACGTTTTAAAAAGCTGGATTTGCTTTGTCAAGTCATGGTTATAGAAAAATGCTGAATGACTTGAAAGAAGTCGGGGACACATCAGCAAAGGGGACTTGCTGTAAAGACATTGATGGTATGGTATCCCACGAATAGATAGACTTTGTAATTTATGTGATTTAGAACAATGTGGAGATGAATACCACTACCTGTACATCTGTACAAACCCAAATATTGTCAGATTAAGACAGATTTTTATACCTGCTTATTACCATTGTCGCCCTAGTATGGAAAAGATGAAAGGACATTTGTATTTTTGTAACGTTAAAGTGTTAAAAAATCTTGCTAGATTTGTAAGAAATTTGCAAAAATATTTTTGAATATACATGTACTCTTTGATTAATTTATCAATAATCATAATGCCTACTGTGTGCTTTTTCCGCCTATGTCAATGTTTAAACTATTTATATATGCATTGTACTCTTGTTGCATACTCTGTTTATGCCTGAGCTACTAATAAACTAACTATTGGAGCATGCCATTTGAAATTGTAAATTTATTTGACATTATTAATTTCATTTGATAATATTGTCAATATTAATTTTTCTTTAGGTGTATGTCAGACACAGTCTAATTAAAATTAGACTCTATGCGCTTTTTCTATTTATTTGTTTTCACTAATGGGAGGAAATAAATAAAAGAATTATAATTGTTAAACCATATTCATGCTCCTAGCGGGCCCCTAATTGGTCAATAAAATTCTTCTTCTTCGGTATCATCATTTAACCTTTCCTCAATAATTTACACAAAACTAATTTTTAGTCAATTTTCTGTTACTGCTGTCGAAATTTTTTTATTTGCACATGCACAATACTTTGTTTATTTCTGCTTTTAATGATATTTTTACAGTTAAAATATATTTAAGATTATGACCGTGTTTGGCTAAATGTTGATGAATTCAAATATTTACGATTATTTTCAGAAATCTTATTACGATTACAGAAAATCTTAATATAAACATTAAATATGTGTTCTGATATGTCTTGAGTTTTGATGATTATTTCATTAAGTATTGTTTCTTTTCATCATATGTATTTCCTCTGAAACCGCTAGGCCAAATGAAACCGAACTTTATTGTAAGCTTCTATGGAAGGTTCTTTACAGTTTGCTCATTTCCTTCCGATCGGACAAAAACATGGCTGTCATGGACGTCTCTTGTTTCTGCTTAGCTGATTTATTAAAAATCTTCTCCTCTGAAACCACTTGGCCAAATGGATTAATATTTGATATGGAGCATCTATGGGAAGTTCTTTATAAAATTCCTCATTTCTTCCCGGTCGGACGAAAAACAAGGCCGTCATGGACGATTCTTTTTTCTGATGGGCTGATACATTAAGATCTTCACCTCTGAAACCGCTTAGCCAAATGGATGGAAATTTGATATGGAGCATCTATGGAGATCCTTTATAAAAAAAAAATTCCTTATTTCGTCCCAATCGAACTAAAAACATGGACGATTCATGTTTCTGATTGGCTGACACATTAAAAATCTTCTCTCCAATATCATTCGGCCATATGTATTTATATTCGATATGGAGCATCTGTGGAAGGTCTTTATTATTAGGTTCCTCATTTTGTCCTCATAAGAAACTAAACATTGCCGCCACAGATGATTCTTGTTTCTGATTGGCTGATTCATTAAAAAAATCTTCTTCTCTGAAACTTCTTGCCAAATGTCAGGTAAGTAATACAGGCTCAGCTTCCTGGGCTTCCAGTCTTGATTTCAAAACCAAAATAAATAACAAATTACTAACCTAACCTTTCACGACATCCCGCCCATGACTGTGTGTTTTGTTGGCATTTAGTTAGAATTGTTTATCCTCCGAATAAATAAAACAATTTTGATGACGTGACAAGCTGTTGGGTTTCGCTCCTTAGATTTACGTTATACACGACACAAGTTCTTAAAATACTACCATACATTTCTCTCTTTTATCACACAGATTGTTGACAGTTCTGTGGAGACCTTAATTGTGTTACTACACAAGAT
>JARWCS010000002.1:5093545-5110969 GCA_034783895.1 Geukensia demissa
ATCCTTTATTACACATAGAATTAAGCTTCCGGTAACCCATTTCCGCTTTATTTTTATGTCGGCAAAATCAGGTCTGACAATAATCCTGGAACATTATTCAAAGTAAAAGGCACAAAAAGTTTTTCAACAGAAAAAAAATTAGATTTATGTATGTCCTTAGAAAAACATTATTAATAGTATATATTTTTTATACACAATTAGGTTGTTTTCAAGAAGTATCTGTCAATGGAAAAGTGTTAGATTTTACAACATCCATATATAACCACAAGATAGCGCCAGGATGCAAAGTTGATCCATGTGATAACCATATGTGTCAAAATGGACGTTGTAAACCTAGGAAAAAGAAGGGGGGCTATCGATGTAAATGTAAACGAGGCTACAGTGGAAAATATTGTGATATTGGTGAGTAAATTTGGAAAGAATTTACACATGTATAAACCACATTGTTCTGCAAAAGATTTTAGCTAAGTAACTACAATTAAATATCAGATTTGGTGATTAAACTTTTAATGTACTAGTTTGCACAAATACAGCAGACCATCTCCGGTTATATTATTAAGCTAGTAAGCCTGTTTAAGCTGTTTGGGCAAAGTAACTTCCAAAGCTTAATTTTTAAGCATGGTTGAATTTGAAAAACTTAATTCCTAAAAATCAAACAAGATACATTAAAAGAATTCAAAGAAGCATTTAGGTTTTAAAACTGGTATTATCAGTTTAACTTAAGTTACACACAGTTATTCATCATTCTTAAAAAGTCTTGTATCTTTAGTGCAACAAACAATTCATAGATTTCCATTTTATCTTTTTAACGAGGGGGGAAATGAGAAATCCAGTAAAGATAACAAACATATATATCAGAGAAATTTGATTTTGATTAAAATATGTTTTCATTACAGCACCATCCTGTTCAAGGAAAGTTTTTAAAAACATTTATGCTGATCCCAAAACAGACTGTCGATCTCGGACAAAGATCAAATTTCGAGTGTGTGAAGGGTCGTGTGGAAAAGACTGCTGTAAACCTAAAAAAATCAAAACAAGAAAAGTTAGATTATATTGTAAAAATGGTTCATCATATGTACACGATTTACCTGTGATCAGACGCTGTGGTTGTAAAAAATGTTAACCCTGTTTTATTAAGTAATACAGAAAAAAGAATGCAGATGGAAAGCTATAATCGCTAGTGTCATGTGACATAACAGATGATTATAGAACGTGGAACACTTCAAGAGTACAGGAGGAGAAAAATAATATGTTGACATTATAATGTATATTTATTAAGCATAATTTATATGCTGACCTTTGACATTAAGTCATACATGTTATTGAGGATGCAGACCACACTGAGTGTTACGGAAAAAAATATTACATGGTCATGTGACATGGCTTCTGTTATTGTTGTTTTTTTTTTTGTTAAATATTTTTATGACACAAAATATTTTATGTCTGTATTCATGTAACATTTTGTGTTGTTTAAGAAAGGGAGATAACTCATTAAACAGTACCACTGTAGCTAATATCAAAGGGATGAAAGATCCTAATGCAATTGATCAGGTGATTTTAATGAATGAGAAATAATGATAAAGGATTCTAATATTTGAATTTTATCACCACTAAGCTGATATAAATCTAGTGAAAAAAGAAAATTCAGCAGCAATTGTTAAAGGGCCACGGGCTGTAGAACTCCATGCATTTGTAACTTAATATATATGTATCAACTTGTGTCAGTTGTAATGAAATCTACCTCAAGTATATATACCAACCCTTTGTAATAACCATCTTGTGTTGTAGAATTCAGTCTGAAAATATTCAAATATTTCTGTATTCAACATTTTAAAAAATGGGTGGAGGATGAGAAATTCTCTCTTATATATGACCATGAAGAATATGCATTGTGGTCACATTTGTGTAAAAAAATCATGAAGATATGTTACTTAATTCAGTTGTAAACTAAAATTGCAGATTTCTATCATTGAATTAAACTTGATATATATTTACATTTTTATTGTTTAAGATCTGTTATTTATTTATTATTCATTTTTGTTGTTATTTTTGTAAAAATAATGCCTACATTTTGTAAATATTTGTAAATTTTGTATATTATTTGTAATTGTGATGCTTGATCAGCCCCTGATGTTGTTTTACTAAGCTGTTTTGTTACATCTTGCAAATTATGTAGTTTCTGATGCCAAATTTTTACCAGTTTATTTGTAGTTCTTGTGCTTTCCCTTTATTATCATTGTAATGTATTTTGACCTCATTCAATAGGTTGTACTTTATTGTCTTCAAGTTGTTGTCTAAGAGTTGTTACAACAATATCAAAAGAATGGCATTTTCAAACTCGGAAATATTGGCCAGCTGCATCAGCTGTGGTTTCAGATCCGTTGACCATATCTTTATTTTATACAGTCAACTCTTTGATCTTGTAGAACATGCAGAAACACATCTTTGGTAGATTCAAAATAAATTTTGTGCTTCCCTAGAATGAAGTATTTTTTACTTCGTAGTGCTGAGATTTACAGATAAAATTAGAAAATACAGTTTTAATTGGATTTCAATTTGAATTTGAATATTGTATTGGTATTGGTGTATCGGTACCCAAATGTTTACTTTAACATATATGAAAAATGCAAGAGGGGTTATTGAAGACGACATATATACAAAATATGAATTATATATTGGTTCCTTTTTTTCAAACACTTTCAGATCAATTAAGCAGTTAGTTTTTTTTTCTTTCTCTATCAAATTCTTCTGTTTTCAGCCATTTCTTGCATAGAAGTTGGTTTAGAGAAGTTTTAATGTATATATTGGTAGAATTGATAGTAATGATATACACATGTATCAACATCAGATTTTAACGGTGCAGGAATAAATACATATTGGCCAGTATGTTACTGTGAAGATATGTCTTTACATCCAAAAGTCCTTACGAACATTTCATTAAAAGTTGTAAGACTTGCAACTACTCTTAAGTCCTGTATAATGTATGTTTAGAGTATCCTAACACTTGTGACTTTTTGTGAAACGGTCGCCTGTACTCTCCTTGTGTAAAGTCAAATTGGTAATCTGTCTTTTTAATAATTCTTCTTATGTAACATTAATTCATTGAAAAAAGCAATTTTATCAGACTGGTAAAATTATTGATTGTAATGCAAACATGTTTTCATTTGTCTAACTGATTTTAAAATATTTAACCTCAAGTCAAACAAATATGCAGTTTCAGGGAAATACTGAAATATGGTCACATAGAACAGGTGGTTGCTAATACAGTTAAAATATGAATAAAGTTTGTGAATCTCTCTGTTTTGTGCCAAATTGATGAATATTTTTTCTGAAGAGCAACTCACATCTCTTGTAAAGCATGGGGCAAGTATTAGCTTCTCAGGACAAAATGCAATGTGATATATTTTTTACAATGTAACAAGAAAAGTGAAAGGTCATAATCTAGAAATCTTAATTTGGATTCTAAAAAAGTGCAATTTGACAATTATATATTGAGGGAATAATTTGTATAGACGAGTTCTGAGAAGTTTATGTTAACTTTCAAGCTTACAGAGGGATGTTGAAATTATATTATGGTGGAATTACTCAAATGTTTGGGGAAATAGAACTCAAACACCTCTATCAGTTATCCTTTATGGACAAATGAATATGTGTCAAATCTGCGGGATTAAAATTGGTCTTGGACAGTAATACAACAGATATTGTTGTTCTGCAGGTTGAAATTAAATTAACTTACCATGCTATATTGTTTGGTCAGTATCCTTAAGCAGTAGAATGTCCACTGTCAAATACAGTCAAATTGTATTAAAAGGTCACCTTTGGGAAGAAGAAGAAAAAGGGGTCTTTAAGACAAGTGATCACTTAAATAAAATTAATTCATGATAAATCTAAAACAAGGATAAAAGGAAAAGGTAGCCATTAAAATCAAGTGGCTTCTTAAGAGAGGTGACCACAAGGTCAAATTTATCTGCAGTTTTTTCCACCTGCAAAACAATTGATTCTTATTTATCCATCACCATTATCATCTATAGAGATTTAGCACCAGTTCTTTCATCACTGTAGGAAAACTGAAGACGGATCTGTAGATTATGCTACTGTAAAAACTACATAAAATTTCCAAAATTGTATTTACCATGACATATACAAAGTTGTAGAATTTACTGTGTTTTCATGATATTAAGGCATTTTCTGAATGTATTATAACCTCTTGAAAATCCTTTGTCCTTACAGTGTTCTAGGATTCCTATTTCCCCTTACTCGGGGCAAGTGAACTTTGGGCCAGGAAATTTAGTAACACTTTCCCGTGGCAAGTTGGAAATTACATATGCTGTAATTGTTTAGTTAGGCAATAGGTCATTGACTATGGGAAAGTTGATTTTTTGTGGAACTTTCCCATGGAAACCTCAAATTCTAAAAAATCCTAGAACACTGTCTTATTTGGTATCCATGGTTACCAACAATCTTTACACTTATTTAGAATATTTTCAAATTATTTTTGTCAGTAGATTTTTGGTAGGATATTTCGTTGTACATAAGATACACTTAAAAGAAGTGTGTACAAACCAATATGGAGTTTAAAAAAAGCACTCGTATAACATAGGTGTATGTATATCCTTAAACAAACTTACATGTACATCAGTATTTTAAGTGCTTAGTTAAATAGTCAAATAAGGGCATAACAACAAAATTCCCAGATCTTCAACCTTGCCTCTGCATTTTTAGCCACTTTGACCTTTTGGCAGAAACTAAAAGTTCATTTTGAATCTAGGTTTTCATGTCTATCCCAGAAAACAGAAGATTTTTGATAAAAATTTCCAGTTCCTGTGCTATTTTAACAGAATTACATGGTAATGTGTTCCAATATAATAGTTCAAGTGTTTTTCTATAAGAACCATAACAAAAATATCAGGAAAATTGAAAGCAAAGCTCTTTCAACAGAGTTCTGAAGGAAAATCAAGAAATAACATTTGTCCTTATCTTTAAAAAAGTTAAATACAGGCGTTTCAGAAAAGAGGAGTTGGGCAATGTCTGTAGATCAACCTTTAGTTATTGTTAGGTTATGAATATTTATAATATGCAAATGATATTGTTGTTAAAATGGTTTGGATATGAACTAAAAAAGTAAATAAAACCTATATACAAATTATACGACTTTTTGTGTATTGCTTTAAATTCGGAAGACTTTTTAAGTATGGCTGCTTACAAAAACTCTGCTAAATTAAGATTGATAGTGGTAAGTCATCAATTAAAATATTTGATGGTTGGTACAACAGGTAATAACTATTTATATCGATGTCATAGTCGCAACTTTTCATCACTATACAAGATTCACCTAATTTGATCATGTGACATGAGATGTTCCATTAATAAAGCAGGAACTACTTTTCATGAGCCCCAATTTTAATCTGGTTTTAATGGCTTTGTTTCTAAGTGTAATTTTATATTTAGCTTACCTGGCTTTAAGCCCATGTGAGCTTTTGCCATCACAAGGTTCTGTTAATATTTTAACCTCCTCTAAAACCACTGGGCCAGTTTTGTCCAAACTTTGCTGAAATGGATCTTGAAAGGTTGTCTACCAGAATTTTGTCTGGTATTCCTGCATGCCATCAAAGATGGCCACCATTATTGGAAATAGAAAAAAAGGGATTGCATATTTAAAAAATCTTCTTGTCTGAAAATACTGAGACAATTGCAACTAAAGTCTGGTGGAATGGTCCTCTACCAAAAACCTGTCCAGCATCCCCACAACTAAACCTATCAGAAATTTTCTTTAGAAAAATCCTCATCAGAAACTTTTGAGCTAATTGCAACCAAACTTTGGTGGAATGGTGTACTAAAATTGTATCTTGCATTTCAAGATGACAACCAAGATGGCCCTACAGCTGAACTTGGTTTACAAAGCGTGCCTTTATAAATGAAAGTCTACGAGTTGGAGTTTTAAAATAAAATTCTAAATTTCAACCTCAGATTTGAATATTTAGAAAGAAGTTAGAAAGTTGGTTAAAAACTAGCAAATCACAAAGCTTAGTGTAGTTACCCAAAAAACATCAGACAGCTGTGTAACATTCACTTCCATTAAATGGGCAAAAATGATAAATAATGACCTTTTGGTGAGAGTGGCCTTCAAGTCTTTGTTTCCAATAAAGGAACTGAGCATTCATATTTTCATGTTCACCATTTACAGAACCTAGGTAGTTTGTTATGTTTATTTGTTTTTTGGGTAAAATCTTTTGTGTTGGTCCACATTGATTTCCATTCATGACATTTCTGTGTCCTCCTGTATTTGCACAACAATTCCCTCTGCTTTATCCAGGTTTTTTTGCATAACAATTTGCAAGTGCTACAATTAAATCTTTGCATTTAAGCTGTCCTAAATTGTGCTGTCTCTACAATCCAAACATGTGGTAAATGATCTTTTGTGTAATGTTTCACTTTCATCTCCAACATGTCAAAGGGCACATTACTGGGCTAATCCCAAATGGTGGTAGGGAGTTGAATGAATGAATGTTGCTTAATGTCCAGCGGCAAATATTTCATGCATATTCAGAACGAGCATATTAATAAATGAGGATGAATGAATCCTGCTTTGTACTAGACTGACACACTGAGCCAGATTTTAAATGTGCTAGCTAATGAAAGCAACAGTCTGCAGGAAGACCTGCCACTTTACCCAGACACAATATTCTGACTCTGGGCTGACCAGTCTTTGCTTTTACTCCTAAATGCTGCATGTTTAATAGAGAAGCAGCAAATAGAAATTTTAATGGTTTGGCCTGGCCAAGGATTAAACCCACAACCTTCCGCATTCGAGAAGGCACACTAACCATTAAACCACTAAGGCATTCTGATGGTAAATAAGCTTGGGCAGAGAAAAACAGAATACAATTTTAAAGTGTTATCAATCTTCAATGTATTTCTGACAAAATTAAGTATCAAAATAAGTACATTTCTTTGGCATCAAAGGACTAAACAACTTTTATACAAAATGGCACTAAACCAAAACAAAATTAGTAATCAGAAATTTACATTTCTTACAAACTACAAACTAATAAACATTTCTTACAATCTTATAAACACAATGGCACCTGTAAAAATAAACAATCATGAAAAACAAAACTTACAATAAATAGGCTGGAAAATAATAGGAACTATATTACAATCAGCACTAGTCTTTTGTCTTATGAAAAAAAAACAGGCATAACTTAACATTTCAAAGATAGTTATAGATGGAACAGGATCAAAATTACAGGAACCAGTCAAAGACTGAAACCAGTCAAGTATCCCTAAGAAAAACCAGGTTCCTTTATTCCAATGCTGTGTTAAACTTAATGTAACTCCTATGCATTTGAATGTTAGTTAAATTTAAAGGGAAATTGTGATACTTTAATGCTTTACTGGTGTTTTTGGCATACTGAAGATCCCTTTGCTCCAGGGCAATGAGTAAAAAGGTCATAATCTATTCTTTAACTTGACCTACAAATGAACAAATAACCCCAATAATATTGGGCCATTATCCATCTAAATACCAAACATCTTCTTCATGCTAACAATGAGTAAATAGATTTTTATCTTTTCTTTAACTTTACCCTAAAATTAATAAATGACCCCATCATCCATCTAAGTACCAAAAATCAACTTACTATGGAAAATACTAGTCCAGATTTAAGTCAGAAATTTGATACTGCAACTAATTTTTTCATAGAAATATCACTAATTTTGGAGAAGGGGATAATTGATAAGGGTCCTGTTCCAGATTTCATATAAATGTATGTCTTTAGAATAAATTTCTAACTTCTTAATATTGTTCGACCTAATAAAATCTAGCTTTAAGCAAAGTTTTTTTCAAATATAAAATTGAAAAAAATAAACAGACAATCTAAGCTTTTGAGATTTTTTTTTCAAATTTTTAGTGTAAATTTTACACAGACAATTTTCAAACAATAAACATAGGTAAAATATTAAAAATTTTGTGTTAGATTTCCCTGTCCTAAAAAGTTTGTGGTAAATCCAGTAAATTTTTATGTGAAAATTGAAAAAAAAAAATTATAATCAGTACAGTGACAAAAATTGTTAATATAAAAAATCTTAATAAATATACTATAAATTGTAAATAAATACATCTCAAAATAAGAATACATTTTATAACAATCTTGATTGGTCATAGTTTGATTTTAATGTTAACATGTGTCCAATAAACTCTATACCAATGTAAGGATTACTTTTCTGCAATAACATGAACTTTGCTTCCCTGAAATATTTTCTAAATATATCTGAGCAATTGCATTTTAGAAACCAGTCAAGACATGTTTTGACAACTTATATACTTTTAAGCATAGCATTTTGTAAATTTTGGAATTATGAGTACATGCATATACCATAATAATCCTAATAATAAACCTAAATATCATCTAGAATACTGCAGTATGGTAGGCGAGAAAGTGTGGCAAATGAAACCTATTGTTTTAAAATAACTTGTAAAAAAACAAAACCATTTATCATATATTTTTAACACAATGGCTAATTTTCATTATATTTGTTGACAAATAATACTGCAATATAACTTGATTTTTTTACTTTCTCAAAAATAATTATTATCTTTTCTTACAGATTGTGAAAGAAAATGGACATTGTGTAAAACAACATATAATAATTTTATTATATAGTTATCTATTTCAACTAGATAAATTCTTAAAATAATTAAAATCTTTGATACAAAAACTTATATAAACAAAATATTGCCAGATACCTTCTGTTCAAATCAACTTAATAAAATTAACATTACAATTTGCTGTTTTGTTTTCTTGTGCACCTGTCAATACAAAGTAAATTACTATAGCACTAAATTCAAGGGCAACCTAAAAACAACAGAAGGAACACTCCAACATCTCAGACAGGTCTGTTACAAACAGAATTCATAACAGAACTTGGCTTTACCTGGATGCATTTAGTTTAATCACCCAATAATTACATATGTGACTTTCCATATCAACCCAGTTATCACTCTAAAACCCCCGTATCAGCCCGAATGTAACGATTGAGGGATGATTCTAAGGTTGATATCATATGGAAAGAGACACATCTCTTATTTTTATATGTAATGATCTATTTATCACATATTTTTGTCTATTATTAGTTTTGATTTAATCCATTTAGTTTTTGTGAATTCAAACAAAATAAACAAAAATTCTATTATAAGTACGCTTAAGATAGAACTGCTCACAGTAATCATACATGACAGTACATACGAAAACTACAATAAACATGACATCAAAATGGTCTTGGATAGCAGGTGAGGGCCAGTATGGTTTGCACATAAATCCATATCAGCCCAGAGTGTTAATATGGATTTACAATGTAAAATCCTGTCGATATGGATTTACAATGTAAAATCCATATTAGCCCTTGTATCAGCCTTAAATGCAATATAATCTCAGTAAAATTTGTTTAATATTAGGAATGCAGAACTTATTCTTTTTAAATATGTGATAATTTCTCATATAAGTTCATTAATATACCATCTAACTTATAATACCACTGTCTTGAGGAAATTCTCATCACTACTGGAGACATTGTACGTGCCCAAGTCAGGGCTTTCTTATGATACCCACAAAAAGACTCTCTTTACACTTTAATTATGCAATATTCTCGCTATTCTTTTTCATGTAATTTTGGACATTATAATTCCTATTATGCTGTAATTAACAAGAAATCTAGAAACATAAATGTTCTAATCATTATTAGAGGAGTTAAATATTATAAAAATTGTCTACTTAAATTGTGTTTTAAAACAAATTTTGATTTGGGTGAAAAGTGGTTTTTAGCACACATGAAAGGCTCAATCTATCAGTATGACACTTGAATATTTTACCTCAGTTCCTGGCAAAATTCCTTGGCATTACAGCCTTTTCATTTCAATAACTTTTAAGCCCTGACATTGGCAAAAACCTGAATTTCATTGCTCACATATCTCTATCTTGAAATGATCTAAAGCCCCTTTAGAGGTCAGCCAATAGGAAAGTTACAGCTTCATGTATTCCCTAGATTATCATACCTGTTAACCCTCCCTCTTTTGGGGTCAATCTCCCTCTCTGAGAAAGTCTCCCACGTCAGAGACACCAATTTCAAAAATTTGTCCCCCAAATCTCCCTCTTGCCAGATATATTGCACAAATTATGTTATAAATGGCTAATTGCATTGATGTAAATGCAAAGTTTATGTATTACAATCTTCATTGTGAAGTAATCAACAAATAATTAACCCTTTTTTTGTACTAATTGCCCAAATTTTTATTAAAAATCATAAGTAGAATAATATTCTAGCAAAATCATCTTTTTTTTTTCCTACAAAAAAGGTCATCACACAAAATCTCCCACTAAGAAAAGCTGAAAAGTGGAAGATCTTCCTCTTTGGGCTATCAAAAGGTTAACAGGTATGGATAATTTTGTATGGGAATAACAAGCCACATCTAGATTGTCTTATCTGATTTCCAGCAGCTAAGCTATTTTCAAACAAAAAATAATTTATACATATGCTAATTTTTATTGGCCACTACTAAGCCTCAAGAAACTGAACATAATGTATCGGTCATGTTGTAAACAAATGTCTGTTATGTTTCACTTGGAATCAAATGATTATACTCACTTAAATGAAAAGGTATAAGAATTTTTTTTTAACAGCAGTAATATCATTAACTGCAATTCTATGCTGCTCAAATTTATGTTTTCACAAAAATATACTTTTACATTCACACAGTAGAATTTTTCATCAGATTTGACTTTTGATGTTGAGGTAAAACTTGGACGTTGCAAAAAAATGAAACTGAGAATTTTGAATGTCAACTTGGATGAAAAATTTTAATTTGTGAATGAACCATAATTTGACTTCGTTTTACCCTAAACTGCATTAACTTCTCAAAAAATTTTTTTTTAACTGGTAATATATTAAAAGACTTTTAAATATAGAACATATCTATCAAAGACACAACCAATTATGCACAAGCTTCTTCCTACTGATGTTATATATTTTACATGCATATGCTCAACAACTGAGACCTTAATCTCAATACACATTTTTAAAATGTAAATAACAAATAAATCAACAATTTCTGTGTGAATCAACACAGTTATGATCAATATAAATCTTATATTTTGTCAACTTTGATGTGCAAATCATATATTATTAGCTGACAATTACATCAGCAGTCAATTTTTACAATTAACACCAAATTAAATTTTTACCAAAATAAATGCTCACCAGGAACAAAAATAAAACAACTGTGAATTACAATACACACAGAGAGTTAGTATGTAAACCTTAGAAACTGCTGCTGAAGTCAGAGAAATTTCACCAGCTTTAGAGTTTTTTTACTATACACACATGTAGATTTATAAAAAAACTCTAGTCTGACCTTGAAGATATGTGGTGAAATTTGGAGAAAGTCAGAAAAACTTCACCAGCCTTGGAGTTTTTCATTAAAAACTCTCTGTGTGTATGGTACATGTATAACTTCATTCAACAACTAAAACACTGGTGCTTTTAACAGACAAAAATATCTTTTTGGTATTACATTTTTATTCTACATATACATCTGCTGTGCAAATCCTATTTTCAATGTCAGGAAAGAAAAATTGAGACATTTTTTAATTTCAATATGTCCTTAAAACTTTTCCTTTTCCAAGAAGAAGCAATTCCATATGTCACCAGATCCCCAACTTTTTCCAGTGTAAAAATGTAAATACAAATGTTATATTTTGATTCATGAGATCGTGTTTTGTATCTGAGATCATAAATTCCAGATTCTTTAAAAAAACTTCAAAATTCATACAAAGTAAAATATGGGGTTCTCAGTTCAAAATTTTGTGAAAAAAAAGATGAGAACTGAGGTCAATATTGCAGGATAAAATGAAGAGGTTTTTTCACACTGATCTTGTTTTGTAAAAGAGATTGATGAGGCAGGCCCCAAGGACCAAAAAATTTACTTTCTTGTCCAAATATTAACCCTCAATAATTAGCTTTCTCCAATTTCTTTGAGGAAAACTATACCCTGAATGTCTTTAATGATTTGAACTTCAGGTGGGTAGAATAAAACCTTAACTATTTTTATACACCTCTTATTAAGACCAACTGAATTGTTCATACCCTTGCCTTATCCAAACCAACTAAATTGTTCATACCCTTGCCTATAAAGGTTTAACCAGGGGCCTATTCAGTATAAAATCATTCCAACAAGGAGGATCTAAGAACTTTTTAATGCACTATTTCTAAAAAAAATCACACGGATTTTGGGATATTTAAGTAAATGGCAGCCCCACTTTTTGGTCAAAAAGTGTATTGTAGAACCTGAATTACCCCATGATTTTCCTTATAATGGGGAAGAAATTTGATTGCCAGGTACTGTGGATACTGTGATGGTTTTTGTTGCTTCAAATCAGTCATTGGATATTCAATTCCAATGAAAGGTATCTTTTATTGTTTTATTTTTTTTTAAATGAAAATAAAAACTTTGGTGTTTTTTCAAAATGACACAAACCAGAAGTTTCAGTATCTTAAAACAATTTTTCATATTCAAAATTTAAACCATGAACACATGTTCTAAATTTAAACCACAGACATTAAATGGATTATCAGTGGTCTGCTGCTTGTGTTGTAAGTTCAAAGGTCGACATACAGTTACATGTATTAATTTTATCATTCAGTTTTACATTTTTATAATAAATTTAAGTAAATTCATGCTTGAACTTTGCTGCTAACTCAAAACATTTCGATAATTTTCACATTTTTTGGCTTGGCTAGAAAAAAGGGGGGGATTTTTTCTGCAACTTTTTCTGCAAACTCAGAGTATTTTGATATTTCACCTGTAGGTTTTTGGATATACCCTAAAAAAAGAACTTGAATAACAGTAACTATAAATCTATAATTGGGTCAATTACTAACATCAGGATGACATTCCTGGAAAATGTCAATAAAACTACATTATGCATATTTTTAAACCTCTTAGTGAATTATATATGTATAAGTGGGTTGTGAAATATGTCTAAAATAAGGTTCAACCTGCTGCAAAATAAACTATATTTTTTTTCTTACTACTTTCAATAACAAATCCTATTATTAGATTATTGTCTAGTAGGGCTGGAAGTTTCATAAAAAAATATCAGGGGTTTAAAATTAATGACTTTAACATATACAAATTTTTTAAAAACATTCAAATATGTTGATATGTATTTTTCTACATGTTATATGTTATGTTCAAATAACACCACGACACTTCGGCATTTATAATTTAGCATTCATTGTTAAATTATCTGGATAAGAGGGTCTTAAAAAATGAATCTTTTAAGGTGTTTCCAAAAAATGTAAATTTTATATGCAAATTCAAGGATATTTCCTCAAATAAATGATTAAGTATGAAACATAAACTCATATTAACATTCTATGTATACCAGTAACATATGTACATTGTATATGAAAAGATATAAACAATTTCACACACAAAAATTAACAAAATTGTATAACAAAATTGTGTAAACAATTTGATTGTAAACATTTATAGGTGAGATTTTCAATAAAAAACAAATTCCGTCACCATATCAATGATGACATATTTGAAATTAAACCTAGACCCATGTGAAACTAAAGTTTCAAGTGTTTCAGTGTTCCTTGCATCATGAACAACATATCAGATTTGGTAATTTAGAGTTGATGGGCAGGTAATGTCTCAAGAGGTGGGTTTCATAACATGTAAATAAATCAACATGTATTACAAATATTCTTTTACTACATTCCTCTTATACATGTCAATGTTAAAGTGATTGAATTTCAATCATTTTCTAGTGAAAATGTTAGAGTATAAACTGTTCATTTATAAGAACATGTTTTGACAATGTCAACCAAGATTTTTTAAAGTACTAGTCCACATTAGAATCCTGCTAAAATTGATATATCCATGAAGGCCTACAAATAATTAAAACTTGATATTTTGTTTAGAATGTTATTTCATGTGCTAATTTGATGACCATTTTTCTCTCTTAGCTTGTTTATGGGAGACACAATTTTTACAAAACTTCCAACAAGGAAGATAACTCTTGATGAATTTTGTGGTAAAACCGTTGTAAATGTTTCCTCCCTTCCTGTGGCCAGGGAGTTTGTCAAAAATGTATTATTATTGTGGAGTTTGAACCTTAAGATAATTAGAGTATTACAATTGCCAAATATTTGTAGCCTTTTTTTAGTGTATAACATTGCCAGATTTGCATGATTCTATGGGCTCATTTATACTTCGTCGTGTGACATCTCGCGACTGTCGCCTGAACATCGCGAGACTACCGCACGATGTCGCACGATTTTACCTGAGATTAATAGTTTAAACAAACTACGACAAGCATATACACCCAGCGATTTTCGTGTGACGTCGCATGACATCTCGCGACTGTCGCCCGACGATCGCTTTGAAAGTATAAATGAGCCCTAAGGTGGACTGGATATCATATGCATAAAAATGTTCTCAAGTCTTGTGAAATCTGAAGAGTTTGACTAATGCACATTGAGATGTGCTGACAATAATAGGAACTTCATGCTGTTTAATTTGACATGTCAATATAACCTTATAAAAAGAATACATGCAAACAAGTAATAAGATAGGTAAACATAACAATTTCCATCAAAATCCAGATCTATTGAACAATGAGAGATATAGTTTGCTTGGAGATTTAAATGAAAACTTAAGTTATATGTGACTAAAAAATATTGCTGTCACAATCCAGATTGCTGTGTATATAGGTCGAAGTTCACCGAAAATTACAGCAGTTATGTGACTACAAACTCATTGCTATCACAAAGATCTACATAAGAAATTCAGATTAACTTGGTAGTAGAAGTGGTGCTGTGGGTGACGTGATGGATCCCGTCATGGAGAACTCGAATCCTGAGTGAGAGCATGAGTCAGAGCTGCTGATATCACGTGATGAGTCCATAGAGCTTGCCATAGAAATATCTGATGATGATGTACTCAAACTTATAGATGTGTCAAGTTCTTTTTCAAATGCTTCTAGTTGTCGCATAAAGTTAAGACTTGGTGAGATCATGCTGCGTTTTGATCGTACATGCTCAAATGCAGCCTCCAATCGTATTTTGGCAGTAAACATGAGATAGGCAAGGCATATTGTGACAGATCGACTGACTCCAGCTCGACAGTGAACCAGTACTTTTCCTCCATTCTCCTTCACATGATCTAACATATAAAAAAATCATTATTGTGAATTTACTTTATGCAGCATTCATGTGTAAATAATGAAATTCAATACACAACTTTGCTTATTTCTTATGATACTTTTTGTAAAAAAAAAAAAACCGAGAAAATGTGTCGATGACACTGATGCCCCTTCTGGCAAACAGGAAGAAGACAAATGATGGACGTGAAAAAAGCAGAGACACGGTAAAACTCACCCAAAAAATGCTTCAGACTTCAAATCAATCTGACATACAAAGACCGAGAAATCTTTGACCAAAATTGATGGACGTACGAACGTATAGACGCACAAAGATGAGGTAAAACTTAATGTCCCCTTTGCCTATAGGTGGGGGCATAAAAACTATTCAGAATTTGCAACCATATGTTTTCCATATACATGCAAATCCTTATCTACATCAGACCTGGTTTTCTTAACTTTCACAATAAATCTAGCTGACATTTTATGATAGATTGCCTTGTTTTAGAAATTCAGTTATATTATCAAATGCCTTTGTATTTCAAAATTGCTGACAGAAAATGCTATAAGCCAACATTTGAAAGTGGCTTGTTGGGTCATGACCCTCTAAATCACCTTCAAAGGTTGGCAGGTATGCTACTGAGATAAAGTTCTTGACATAAACCTAAATAAAAAATATGGACACCCAGATGCATGTGGATGCTGGAGGTACTTCGCATATTCCCCTCCTTCTTTGTTGAGGTGAATTTAAAAAAGGTTTTGAGACCAATTGAGCTTGACTTTTCATTTTAACACATTAACCCTGCATGACTGTCAGGTTAGAAAATTATAAGATTACTTAAAATAGTTTAAGGTATTTACCAATAAATGCAATAGTACTATCAAACCAGGAGGACAAATCAGCAGAATCGTTATCATCAACTGGTACTGTCATGTATTCAAACAGGTCTTCAAAACAATTCTTACAACTGTTTGACACATTCATCAAAGCTGTTATTCCTAATCTCTGGAGCACCTCCAATTGTGAGGCATGCTGAAAATTTCCTAAATACAGGTGAGGTAGTATTTCTACTGGTTGGTCCTGTAATTACATAATATTTAGCAAATTAAGAATCAAATGTTATTTTCTCAATCCAAACTTAAAAGAACAATGTCCTTTTCTGACATTGAGCTAAAGCTGATCCATACTGAACGATTACACTCCACCTGGATTTTTTTAAAATTTTGGGGTATTTTTGGTAAATTTTTAAATTTGTCCCAGCTTTTATTAAATGGAACATCTTGTCATGTGAATACACCTGAAGTTAAATAATTATTACACCGTACATGTAGTTACGACAAGTAATAAATTCATAATACAAAAGGTTTTGTCAATTGATGAAATATTCTGGTCAAAACTTTATATAAATTGCATCATATGTGTATTAATGTTCACTTTGGGACCATATTTGAGTATCAATGTATATCATTCAATGCATTGTTCAAAGAAATTTATCTAAACGATTAATAGACAGTCATGAAAGGGTGGAAGGCAAGATTTGTTACCTCTTCCTAAGGGAAATAAGTCATGATATCTGGTCAATAATAAATGAAAGGATTTTATGGCAAATAGAAAATTAATAAATCAATAAAAAGAACAGAATAAGAACACTTGTTAAGCCAGAATGTTGTTGTCAACTACCAAAATTTTCTTTTCATTACAAAAAAGATTTATACATGCTTCTGCAAGAAAGCACAAACAAATCCATGATCATTACTGTTTGGTTTTTTCTTTTAAAGTGCCTCCCATCCATTTTGTTTTTGTTTTTTTTTGTCTTTGACATAATTCAAAGTAAATTTGTACTTTTGAACTGGTATATTTACTTACCGTAACCCAGTCTACTCTTTGGTCAGGCTTGAGTGACTGTATGTTGTGGAAATTCTGGGACTGTCCCTCACATAACTGTGGAGCAATCTTATGGAAGTCGTGAAAACCCCCTGAAATAATATAAAGTCTAAATCACAAATTTGCGTCTTTTAATGGGAAAAAATGTATTACTAAATTAACCCTGCAACTTTATGTATGTGCCTGTCCTTAGCCGGTAGCCTGTATATTGGATGGTACAGTTTATATGCATTGTTGTTGCTAGAAATGTAAAAAAATAGGAGATGTGGCATGACTGTCCATGAGACAGCCATCCACTAACTGATAGTTGAATTTAAACTTCTACAGGTCCCATTA
>JARWCS010000002.1:5157940-5168194 GCA_034783895.1 Geukensia demissa
GTTAAGTCGGAAGACAGACAAGACCATGGCCAACAAAATGAAACGAAAGACAAACATAGAACAGACAACACTACACTATGAATTTGACTTTTATGTTCCGTATTATGAACGCAAGTCTACCGAGAAAGAACTACAAACTGTATATAATGTTTAAATTATATATGTGTATATAAATGTAATGTAATGTTTAAAATTCTCATAATATCAATTTATAACAGATTAACATATGCCATGTTCAAATTTATTCAACTATATGTCAACTTATTTTTCTTTGTGTGCAAACACATGCATGTATCCGATGACTATGTGCATATTCAGACCAGGATAAAACAAAATATCTCTATATATTGTCTTAACAATACATGCAATACGTTCCTCATAAATCGTCAGTCATGCAATCAAACGTTTAAGATAATTATTTGTATGAACCAAAACAGCTCATATCAGTTTTGTGACTAATTATTACCCATTAAAATTTTCGTGACATCTTCCTACGCGGTGTCAACACGAAGATTTATTTCAGAAAAATAAAATACGTAACTTAAATTATTTAATCGTTATATTATTATATTATTTCTGCATGGTTTTGAAATATTAGAAATGGGTATTATCAACCATGGGACTTTTTGGATATATTTTGCATATTGTATATTTATACCTTCCCCGCATGAAAAAATTGGGTAAAATGAATATTTTATATGCCTCAATATAACAGAAACAATATTTTCCTCCAAGTCAAGCATCACGTTGCGTTTCACAGAAAAAAATCCAATTCCTGCCATTTGAGCGAACATCAAAATGATATTGTACGATAAAAACCAGCTTATTTTAAATATTTGTTCTTTATACCACAAAACAATGGGTGATATTACCATTTTTCATAAGTAAAACGGTGAATTTATATAAAATGATATAATTGTGTTCAGGTGGAAGTTTTGTCCTAGTAGTTGTAGATATTTTTTTCTATTTTAAAGAAATTTGGTAAATTAAGTAATATTCTAGAGCCTGGTTTTTACAATGTATTATATTTCTTCTATTATTGACCATTAATATGAAACTCTTGTTTGTTTTACAAATGCCACGACATTCTAAATATTTTGTGTGGTTTTGTTGGCCATGATCCGATTTATCTAAAATTGTATACAAGTTTAAATTAAATTAATTGAAATTTTAATTTAAATTAAAAAAACATACTTGTTGATCTTCCTTTTTATTGGGCGATCTAAAATAGTTGGTTCGTCAGATTATTCGGCATTGTATGAAAGCAACATATATATATACAATTCATGTACACTTATAAATAAAAAATAAGTAAAAAACATCAAATCTATTTGTACGAGTTTAGAACCGAGTAACATGTCTCGAGGAAACGCCGAGCGTTTTTACCCATTTAACAGCGAGTGCAAATAAAATTGATATTTTCCAGCAATGTTCATGTATTGTCTTATCCTACAGTTCTTAAAAGGTAAATACATGGACGATTGTTGAATCATTCAACATTTCTATGTTTCTTAAGAACGCAGACGTATTTGAAGACACCAGTCAGCTGGTTTCAGAATTCAATATTTCGGCTCGCCCATAATGCGTTAGAACAACAGGAGACTATATTATGCTACTTTACAAATACCACTTTGTTATATTCGTTCACTTGTATTTGTATAATTAAATGCTTAATTGCAGGATAAAAATAATTATTCTAACAAAACAAAACATACCATCATATACATTTATTGCGTCACCTGCACAACCTAAGGTAATATTAGAGACTTTGTACAGTAACTTGGAACCATCCTCTGATGTTATATTCCATATACAATCCATATTTCTAAAATTGTAAAGGCAACAGTAAAGTCATGTCTATGTCCGATTTGTTTGGATTTGAGTGCTTCTTTTGCTATATTTGAATCTTTGACTTCCCATGTTTCGGTTCTAATGCTTCTGATGAGAGAGGTTACTCCTTGAAATGTTCATATAGCATACTTAAATTTTCCATATTTATTCAACATTGGTAATTTTGTATTTTTTAACGTTTACCACTGAGATTTGTACATACATTGATGGGAATATACAATTTACTGTTACTTGCTCTTCCTGTACATGTAAGTTTTTTTTCGGGAGGGATTTGAAAAATTGTAGTACCTGGTCGTTCGTCTTTTGTCAATTATTCACTCTAATTATAATTTAACGCCTGTGTTTCATTTCTGATATCAAATCTCATTTACATGAATACAGAAAATTAGTTAAAAAGAAAACTCCAACAATGCTTAATTAATATGAATGGCACTTTCTTCTGACCTAATTTATATTCTAACATCTTTGCGTGTTTAGTAAACAGCTATTTGTTGTGTATGATAAAAGCCATCTGAGATTCCATTCGTCATCAGATTCCGACAATTAGGACTTTGTCAAAGATGTCAAATTGTTTGTGTTAAGTTAACCACGTGTTTAGATATCGGCGCTCAATTGACCTAACCTGACTTTAATACTTGATGTTAACCTTTTAACGCCTTTCTGATAGATGGCATCGGATTCCTGCATTTAAGATCTCATTAAGATCTCATCGTGACGAGAACCAATCCATGTCACGATAGAATTTCGACACTTCTGTCTTTAAAATATTTAGCTTTTTCTGTCAGCGGCGTATCAACAACCATAGATCTATAAAATAAGTGTTTAAACATAAAACACGTTAACTTTTCAGCCTGACGTTCAGAAAGAGGCAGATAAACATTGTTTATATACACAATTATATCAAAAGATTATAAAAAAGGCACACTGACTTGTAGTCAAACATACAAAAGCGGACAGCAAACAATTAAATTAGTTGTTAAGCGAATGTGGACTGGTTGCGTTGATGGCAATACCCAAAGTGATTCCAGGAAATCGAAATTGTGTTCAGTTTTATTTAATTGTTATATCGTGTCGTAAAGCAAAAATGGGCAATTTAATATTGTGATGTGAAAACCAATGTTTTTTGTTGGTCCATAAATGCACAATAAAAACCCCATCATTTTTTTAAAAAATTTAATATGAATATTTACGATTGTCTAGTATTATTTAGGTATTTTTCTAACGATGTGCTTATATACGAAAGATATTTTGATTATTAATTAGAAATACCTTATTATTTTTGCCCTAAATATAACGCAAAAAGCATGTTAATTCCCCTATAAAGAGCTTTACAATTACAGTTTTTATTTTAATTGTAAAACATTCTTGAACACAGAGCGGCAACATAAAATTTCATTAAGTCATTTTCCTGGCAAATCCTTAATTATTTGTGTTGACAAGAAATTTATTTGAAATATCTCCAAACGTAATGGCTCTATTAGCACTAAATTTCCCCTATGTCTTAAGTTGCTGTTCAGAGCAAATTGTTCTTTAATGATTGTGAGGCGGGGCTTAACTGATAAAGATATCCAATATATTTTCTTAGACGTAATTTCTGTTCCTTCGTTTGTCCATTAGATTAGTATTTTTTTATTAACGAACATGTAATAAGAGTTATCTTATCTTGAACATGATGTACGTCGTTGTTAAAATAAGCCAGAGAAATGTTTAACAAAATTAAAACAGGTGTTAAGTTGTTAAAACAATAGGTTGTAGTTTTTGTATCTTATTATAACATTAAAAACCATACGATGGACCAGTTCGAAATAAATTCAGAAAGTGTGCGAAAACATAAAGCCATGGATACTAGTAGAAAACCAGATGTGGAAAATAACACTAATAAACCAAAAACCAAATTGTCTTTTGGAATAAGCAGAATTTTGGACAATAGTGAGTCAAATTCAAACGAACAGAATTCTTCACGCGATATAAAATCGGACGATGAAGATGACGTCAGACATACAGATTCGCCTGAATTTAAGAAACAATCGTGTTACCCAATTTCCAATTTTCCACAGTGTCTACAGACGATGTCTTATGTGCCGTTTGGACTGTGTGGCATGCCATCTTTAGCTCTCCCTATTCCAAGACCAAACCCAGTAGTACCGGTCCTGTCATCCTACTCCTTTCCAGGATGGATGGACCTTAGAAGAGACCGATACAGCAGTAAGTAGTTCTCTTTATAACAGATCTCATATACTTTCGAATCGAATGCGAATTAATGATAAAAACAAACGGATATGAGGATAGTGTACGAGAGAAGATAGACCATAAGATCTTAGTATAATAAAATAAAGAGGGAAAGCGCTTTAATTATGTTTTTATTCTGTTAAGCCTTGACCAACTGGTGGATTATAACTAACAAAAATTGCTCTATACAATTTGATAACAAAAATCAGTAAAATTATAGCCTTTTTCCTGAAGATGACATGGGAATACCTCATTTGACATTTCCCCGGGGTTTTTTTGTCTTGTGATCATCTTCCTTTTTTATTTATCTCTGTTTGACGGTTCTCATTTTTGGCTTTTTTCTTATGTTTGGCCTCTGGACTATTCTGGGAAATATATTTTTTCTGTTTTTTCCCTCAAAATTCATCTTTCATATTGATGCATCATTTATTTGCATTATAAACATGTTTATATTTTTATGTAATTCAAAAAACCAAGAAAGGTCAAACAAATGGTGAAATATAAAAATAGGAAATGTGGCATGATTGTCCAAGAGAAAGGCATTCACCAAATGACAGTCGAAAATTTATTTAAACTTCTACAGGTCCCATTACGGGGAAAGTGGTTTTAGATTTATTTTCTTCAGAAAATAATGCAATGTTTAGAAAATTGCAAATAATGCGATCGGATGGAAATCTCAATAACAAAAGTCATAATTAATGTATGCTATAATAATATGTAGGAAAACTGGCAATAATTTTGCCAGCAAATTTTGAAATCTTCAGTATCAAAGAATTCTTATTTTTTTTTCAATTCAAAATTATCGTGGGTTTTACTGCACCCTTTATTTGCACCTAAACAGTTCCTCAAATAATGATAAATAATTCAAGATTAAAAATACTAGATTTTGAAAGAAAGCATAGTTTTATTTAAAACGCAGTGTTTTATACTTTAAAAAGGAATTCCAACGAAATAACAGTTATAAGCAACAAAAGGAAAAAAATAATCTATATTGTTCTTTCTATACGTAAGATTTATATATAATAAATCTAAAAATCTATTTTTAATTTTATTTATTTTAAGACACGTAAATCAGTTTTTTTGTAATAAGGTCAGAAAAAACCTGAAAACTTACAAATCGTTTATTTTGATAATAATACGATATATTTTATCAGCTAAGAAAACTTGTATTCTCAAGTTTCAATCGTGAGGGAAATCTAAATAAAAAAGATTGAAAATATTCTTACTTCAAGTGCTCTTATTTTCTGTTTACATAGTTGTATTTACAACATAGTGGTATATATTTTTGATTATCATATATATTTTTTTTAAACTAAAACAATTGTTCAAAATATTTAGATATATCTGATATGTGAATTCATTCATTCAGTCCATTAAATATTAAATTATATAACAAAACATAAAAAAAAAACATTTGATTTCTTCCTTTATACCATGACTTAACATTATATACAAAAGACATTAAAACTTTATTTATTTTAAAAAGTGCAAACACAAGTATAAATAGTTAATTTAACGATGGTACAAACCTTTCTTTGAATTACAACATTCTAATTCTAACAAAAAAGACTTCCCTTCCAAAATGACATTTGCAAGTTTTAAAGGCAATTATTGTATTGGTTCTCTTCTTAAATATTAATGAAATATTTGCCGCTGGATGTTAAGCGCCTTTTACAATCTATCAATCTAAATGTAATCTTTGTCATTATATAGTTGATTCTTTAATTTGAAAATTCAAATTTGGATGTTTTGAATAGGAAAACTGTTCTTTGTTTGAAAATTTGAATTCTATTAACAAATAACAGTTTTCCTATTCATAACATTCCAAAAATGGCATCAATTTATAATTTCTGATATCAACCTTTCTCTCCCTCCCCCCTCTCTCTCTCTCCGTCGCTCTCTCTCTCTCTCTCATAAAATTTATTCCATTGCAGTCACGAGGAGAATAGGCCACCCTTACCAGAACAGAACGCCGCCTAAGAGGAAGAAACCCAGAACCTCGTTTTCACGTTTGCAAATCATGGAGCTGGAGAAACGCTTCCATAGACAAAAGTACCTGGCATCAGCGGAACGATCAGCCTTAGCTAAGGGATTAAAGATGACTGATGCCCAAGTCAAAACATGGTTCCAAAACAGACGGACGAAATGGAGGTCGGTATGTTTGGCGCATAGATTGTACGATTTGACTTGTTTCATATATACGGATACATGTATTTCATAATCTGTCATAAATTGACGCTTGTAGATTGTTTCGGGTATTTAAAGCCTGATTCAATATTTGGCCAAGAATAGTACTTTTGGTGGTCAATGATAGATTATTCTTCTGTTTCTAAAGTACTTTTTCTTTACATGTTGGTATTATCTCAAGAGTATATAAGTCGGACATGGACTATTTTCTATTTTTCTAATGTTGGGAGAAGACTACATAAGTTGGAAAAACTTGTGTCTGATCCCTTTTGTTATTTACAAATAAAATATGTTTAAACTAAACTAATTAAACATGCAGTTATAAAAAATATTCCAACAGGGACATTAGAAAAACTTGAGCACATGCAGTTTATTATCATTTAAAAAAAAACAATCTCTTCATCTCATACTTTTCAAGCGATGTTTTAAATGTTCGTGTACATGGAAATTTGTAACGAAACTTGTTGTCTCGACTAGTCTCTCTGTTGTCAGTATAATTTGAGACTCTAATGTGGAAAAAATAATTCAAGTGTAAAAAAATCCAATCAACTGTCAAAATATAGAAAATACTAACTCAAATTGTGTGTCTATTTGCTAAAATCTGTTTTTATTCACATTTTCATATGGACAATATATTTTATTATGAGCAGCAATGTTTATTGAAATCAATCAAGATCTGACAAAGCCAATAAATATTCAGTAACATAACTATTAGGGATAACCAACACCTAAATGTAAAAAAATTACATGTTCAATTATCTGTCATCATACAAAAAAAGTCAAAACTTTATCACGGATGAAATATGTCTAACCGTGATAAACAATATAGGTAACTAAAGTTTCATGAATATCCATGAAGATTTTGCAAAGCTTCTAAAGCTATAATAACTTTAACCTTAGAGTGTTCTTATACTTCAGTGTCAGAAGAAGTTTAACTGTCAAAATATACGAAGAAAATAAAAAGAATTCGAAGATTCATTTAATGATATCATAAGTAAGCTTCTGACTTTAATGAAAATTCATGGAGATCGGTCTTTAAAAAAATATAACCTTGTAGAATTAACCAACGCCTCAATGCTAAGGACAAACAGGTCCTAGTATTTAAAGTACTTAATATTTTTTCACACGAAATTTTCCTAAATTGATGATATATTTTCAGCAGACGTTTTTAGCTAGTTTCTTGAAATCTACGAAAATTTCAAAAATCTATTGAGGAGCCATCACTTCAGAGCTAAGAAAAACTAGCTGCAAAAATACGGGAAAATTAAAATTTATTTTTGCTTTTAGTGATATGAAGCTTTTGAGAAATTTTCATGAAAATGCATGAAAACTGACAAAGCTATGTATGTTTGAAAAAATTAAACCTTAGGATTAAACCTCAAATATGGACAATTGTGACTAAACTAAAGGCGATACGGTGATTTGCAAATAATTACTAATTGATAAATAATTAAATTTGTTTGCAGACGACAGACAGCAGAAGAGCGGGAAGCAGAGAGACAAGCAGCCAATCGTTTGATGATGAGTCTTCAGTCCGAGGCAAATAAAACTGTGTACGATATCAGAGACCCACTCTGTATGAGTAATTCCTCACTTCATGCTCTTCAGAACTTACAACCATGGGTCGATGAAAGCTCTATGAGTTAGCATTACTTTCAAGTTCAAAGGAGAATATTTCCAAATTAAACGAACAACTCAGTTTCATGGTTCAGGCAACAGATTTAAACTCGTGTAAATGTAACAATTAAGTTGCGAACAAAGTGTCACTTAAACACCGAATCATATGATACCAATTTTCAATTGTTCCTGCATTACCACAAGAATACGTGTTAACATTAGATAACCCGGATTACTAGGCGAAGTCTTATGATTGTAATTAAACAATAACATGGCTGGTCGTATTTATCAATGTTGAAAATGATTATTAAACTATTGTATTTAAATGTTTCATGTAATTTATTATTAGTTATAATGTAAATCGCTGAATTTCCTTACCCCTTTACATTTTACATTCAATAAACCAAATTCAACTATATATATACATATGAAACCTAACGATTCTGTATGATTCGACTCAATGTTATTTTTCTTGTTCTTTCTAGTGGGAATAGTCCACCTCGATGGTATACAAAATTAGTGTGCAGAAGGTTGAAAGACTTATAAATTGGTATTTGCTGCTTCCCCCGCCCAGTAGGTGGCATTGAATAACAGCTGCATGGTAGTCCCGAAGTCAGAGTAATGTATTTGGGTAAGGTGGCACGTCTTCCTGGGGGATAAAACGTTAAATTACGGCTCAACTTGCTAGCCTACTGCAAAGCAGGGTTAATTCATCATCACCAATGCCCTTTTCCGAAATAACAGCCGCTGGACGTTAATCAATCAGTAAACCAGTTTAATGGCAAAAGCATAAATTCCGAGCCACTTGGAAATACATTGACTTTTATTAAGATTCCCTATTAAAGTTTGTTAAATCAGCTTCAAATGGTATTCAATTAATTTTCTCAGGACATCACTAGTCCTTTTAAAACCAAACAGTCTGGTTTACTCATCGTCTTTAGCATCACTGTTACCGCTTTTGATGAATAAACTAACTTCTAGATAAAGACATGACTACGATATCATCATATATTTCATTTAGTAAAAAGAATAAGAAAAATTATAAAAAACATTGTAAAAATCTCAGGTCTATAGTTAAAACTTTTATCTTAATTAAAATGGAAACTTCGACATGATGTATCATAGGTTAGAGAGAGGAAATGACATTTAACAACTATTATCCTAAGAGATAGCACTGTTTACAGACCCTTAATATGTCCGGTGTTAGAGATGTGCCTTGTGCTATTCCAAATATTTGACAAAACAACATATGGTAGGGTTTGTTCCTTGGGTTACAGATTTACATGTAGGTTTGGATGTTAGGATGAACTTCATTGGTATTCTAAAGTAATTTTAAAAACGTGTTTATTAATAGGATGATTTAATTTTTATATGAATGTAGGATAGTGGATAAAACATGGAAGTTAAAAGTAGCACATCAAATTACACCAGCAACACATTAAAAAATATACAAACAAAAACAATGACTTACACATGATCCAGTTATCCTGACACAGGCACAGAAAGTGAATTTCTCTGGAACACATAAATCGCTTTGATTGGTCGGGTCACTATTTTACAGTACATACAAGAAAACATACCAAGAAACCATCATTCAAAGAAAAGTTACAAATAAGAAACCAAAAACTTAAACTTGGAAACCGCTTGCTAAGTCTTCACGAATCAAAACTAAAATCAGTCCCCATATTTTAATATCTACATGTAGCTAATATGTGCTGCACCTCCTTCTTCTAACGTGTCCTACTTATTCATTAATAAGACTTTTGAAACTTTAACACAACATTGTAATCGGTAATTCCAAAAGAATTCAACGATACCAAATGGGCAGACAGAAATCGTTAAGTCAGAAGATGGACAGGACCATGGCGAAAGACAAACTTAGAACACACAACACTACACTGAAAACTAAAGCTGGAGTAACGCGAACCCAACAAAAACCAGGGTGAGTTCAGGTGGTCCGGAAGGGTAATCATCTCCACTAGTGGCACCCGTCTTGTTAATCAGTAGACAAAGCCGGTTTATAGCTGCAATTGATATTAGTCACAACCGGTATAGGAACGAATTTGTAATCACGACAGTGGGAAGATATCCATTGTCATTTGGGAAATTGATATTTCGTACCGGACAGCCAAATCATGATGGTGACCGAAAAATTTCCGGAGTTATGACTCTAATCGTTCCCCGAGAAACCCTTGGCTCAGTAGCTCAAATGCAGTTATCGGACATTATCGACAAAAATATTTTAATTTTTTTATTGATTTTTTTAAGGAGTAGGTACGTAAGCCCCACATAAGGATTGATTGATTGATTGATTGTTGTTTAACGTCCAGTGGCAAATATTTCATGCATATTCAGGACGGAAACAAGTTA
>JARWCS010000002.1:5171820-5184567 GCA_034783895.1 Geukensia demissa
CCACCCCCCCCCCCCCCCCCAGAAAATTAAATGGTTGCTGCCTACTCAAATTTTTACGCTTTGTAAATAACACTAGGCAAAAAAGTATTAAATAGTTACTTTTAAAGAGTATGGATTACAAAATATTTATAATCTGTAACTGAGGTGCTTCGCAAGCGCAGCATGATACGACCGTAGCAAGTGTGAACAAATGAAATTTTGGGTGGGCGTAGATACAGTATTTTGCTGGGCACAATAATGTGCTGGATAAAGTTAAGTTCTGTAAGTTGCAATAACTTATATCCAATTCAATTGTTCTTTTGACAATAAAATGTTAACCGGAAATGTCCTTAATCTGTTTTTATTTTTTCCTAAAATGCTAAAATTCAACAAATCTGATTAGTTTATAAACAATATGAGGAAGTCCTGTAAATTAACGGAACGTACCCCAGATCACCCAATATCTGATATTTAATCATCTACCTCCGGTAACAATTGGTAGTTCCTCATGAGGTCAAACTTTAAAAATATTGCATGTTTTTGTGATTCAAAATGTCAGTTTAATTATCTCTGTAGTTTCAAAAGGAAGTTCGTAAATTGTTGTTGTTTTCGTCCGTCTGGCACACTTTCCTTTGTGACTGAAAGTTTTAATTTTTAGAACGGTTGCATGCACAAGGAACTCGAAATTTCGATGTGGTTCAGGGGTCCAAACAAGGGGCACAATACATGTTCCTATTTCAGCCATGTGATTGGAACTCCTTCTATGCTTTTGAAGATGTAATATATAATCAATGCATTTAGTTGGTAGATGCGCAACAAGCTTTCGGAATTTTGATTTTGCTTTAAGGGTCCATTGACCATTTAGCCCTGCGACTTAAAATCCTTCAATAAGACGTAGATATTTAATAGGCTATCATAATTTTGATAATATATCTATGTGACCAAAGGCTGAATAAATATTTTTTGTAGATAGGAGAATGTTCCTCCATGTTTGGTTTTGTAGAACTTTCTTTATGCTTAGTTTACTTAAGAAATTCCCTGTGGTGTTAAGTATTCTTAAATCCATCTTTTGTGCATATATCTAATGGGTGAAACACAAGCCATATGCGGAATCTTATAAAACTCTGCAGTTTACCCAGGGTTTTTCTTGTGTTCTTTTGTCATGATCTCAACACAAGGTGTCAATGAGAAATCTCGGTGTAGTGTGTGTTTTTTTAAAATTAGTGTTTACATTCAATGGAAAACTGTTGAAAACGTATCAAAATATCTAGGTTGTCTTTCAATTTCTTAGATAAAAATCTTAATAAATACTTATGATATCAGAATTACAGATTAGTACCCATTCTATAAAACATGAGCTAAATTGTCCATAAACTAGCTGTCTCTTGATCCTCTTTGTTTCAACTTACAGTAGAAGTTGAAGTGCATGGAACCATGCTTTGTTCGTTGAATGACAATCAAAAGGACAATATTGCACTTCTTAGAGGAGTTGTGTAAACTATTTTACTTTCTTGTGCACGCTACTATACACCAAACAAATTTTTCCCCAACAGTAGTAATCTGTATCAAAAGTTTAACAATGAAATATGTCAAATTATATATCGTTGGAATTCTAATTTTTTGCGGCAGCTGAGGCTGTAGTTAAAAATTCATTTTAACTTGAAATAAAAATTTCCCCATAGGGTGTAATGTTAATTTTTTTATGTAAAGTTGTAAAAATGTTTTGCTTCATTTTGTGAGTGCAATCATCCAATGGTCTCGAGAAACAAGACATGATAAAATGTTTATATTTGGGGGGTTTTATGACAGATAAAAGACAAAATTTTAATAATATAGTGGAATTATATTCTAGCACTGAAATGTAATATATATCCATGAAAACATGCCATTTTGAGACCGACTTTTTTAATGTAAAAAATTTAACATTGAGGGGTAATTGGAAATTTTTTTGGGCCGGGGAAAACTTAAATTTTAATTGCAGGATGAGTTGCGGCAAAAAATTAGAATTTCAACATATATTACATGACATACTTCACAGCTAAAGTTCCGATATATTTCCACTTAAGGCGTGGCAAATTTCGTTTGGTGTACAACAGAAATTGTCAGTTTTATTGGGGTGTCCCTTAATAGTCAGTAATATTTAATATAATGTCACAAGTCTTATTGATGGGAGCAGCAGGAGTGAGGGAAGAGAACTATTAACCTTTGGCAGGAAACCGACAAAACTTAGCTTGAAATAGGTGAATGCACACAAAATGTCCAACCAACAGGAACCCAGTACTATGCATACTCAATAATTGATTGATTGATTGAATGTTGCTTAACTTCTGCTGGCAAATATTGCATGCATATTCAGGATGAGATCCTGCATTGTACTAGATCAACACACTGAGACGGACTTTTAATGTGCAAGCTCACAAAACCCAACATGCTACAGGAAGACATGCCACATTACCCAGACACATTATTCTGACTCTGGGAAAACCAATCTTTGTTTTTACTGATAAATGCTGCAAGCTTAGTGAAGAAGTGTAATGTTTTTTGGTTTGACTGGGGTGTCTTGCAAATGAATCTCAATATAGAACTATAAGCCTCTTCTAGCACCTATGTGTACCTAAGATGTTATGAAGTTGTCTTGCCTTGTCTTGTCAAACACACAATATTCTGCACTTCAGATGAGCATTCTAACCATTACTCCACCACTAGTGGTCTCAAACAATAAAAAAATAAACAATCTCTATGAGATATTTTATTTGTATAAAATATAAAATGTCTCAATCTGTTCTTCATATTAACAAATTAAAATCTATACAAAAATTGTATTTACAAATATCATAGCACCATTGAAAATAATTGCTTAACATGCAATAAATTAACAAACAAAATTTCAATAATCAACAGAATTTTTTGTAATTGCTTTTAACCTAAAAAGGCATTTAAACAGGCAGTGGAGTTTTTTGCAAAAAAAGAGTTTTACACAAAAGTTATGTCTTCTGTTGACTGTGCCAAATCTAAAATAACAGGTTTATTATCTTGTTTTGGTGTCGATGTGAAAGTTGATAGTGTAGGTGGCGCTTGTTTTTGTTTTGATGTGGGACGAAACGCAGATATATTGCCTGGTGTTTCACTGTTCTTTGGTAAGGGAGATAACTGTTTTAACACACCATTTTTGTTTGGTGCCAAAACAGGTGGTACAGATCTTGGTCGCCAGTTATGGTTAACAGGTGAGCTTGTTAGTGTATCATCAAAATCGTCATTTGAAATTGTATTGTCCAACAAAGATTCATCAGGAGAGGCCACTGGTGCTCTGTCACGTGTTTGTTTACTTGGAGACATTGGGCGATGCCGGGAGTAACCCCAGGCTTTCGCCTGATACATATTATAACTGTAATCAAAACCAATGTCACGTAAATTCTTCTCTGCTAAACATGGATCGTCAAAGTCAGCATTTATCGAATCAGAAGACTGAAAGTAATCCTGAGCATCAGAAGTTGATGGAATTATTCCATCTTGACTAAAGCTTTGATCTGTAGACGTGAGTCTATCGCTATCATCGGCAGAAATGTCCACAACTTCCACTGACATAGATGAAATACGTCCTGAGGAGCCATCACGAATATACGATGAATATTTGTTATTGCTATTTTCAACATATTCTGATTCCGCTGAATGACCATGTGACATTACTGGTGGTGCACTCTCCCGACCAGAAGGATGATGTTTATTGCGTAAAAATTCTGGAATCTCTGAATTGTTCATATCAAGGCCTCTTTGGTCATCTAGTCTTTGCCTTTGAGCTTTTGATAAAAGTTCCAAAAATCTATCATCTAAAAAATAAAGAGTATATATTTATTAGAAAACATCAATGTAAAACAAATATTGTGTATGTACTTTTCAACTTTGCCTTTTCTTTGGTAATTCTTGCTTGTTTGTCTTTTTTAATTTACATATATTAGATTTTCAAAATTAAGTTCCAAAAGAATTCTTTGATGTTCAAAGTAATTCGAATTTGTAGGATTTTTTTTATTTGTTAGTTTTATTTGATAAAACAATAACCTTGTTTGTTATTAAGAGATATTACAATGACCCTACCATCTGCCTGTGAAGTGCGAGTCTGGTTTTTCTGTAGATTAAACGTCACTTTGTGTTTTGACTTCGTCTTGGCTGGTGGATCCTTTGCGTATGCTGACTCTTTTCTCTTGAGGCCGAATAAACCCAAAGAGGGACGATCTTCGTTGTTTTTCAGCAGACTCTATAAAATAAAAGTTGATATTTAATACTTGTTTATCATTCTTTAATGTATATCCAATGCAGTCAATATAAGATTTTTAATTTCACCTCTTTGTTCTTTTCATTATATGTACTTAAATTTTTCATCTTAGAGTTTTTTCTAGATCAACAATTTCAAATTTTAAAGTTCTACAAACAATTTGTTGTTCTAATTTATGAAATCTATATGTTAACATAAGCTCTGCTTTGTGTTAATTCATTTTTACCTTGTATTATTGATACAAAATACATCTGTTTATTATCAAAATGTGATTTGTGTTTTTGGAAAAATTCGTTCCTTTTAACATGATGTTTTGTTGGCTTAAATCATGTAAATTTTAAAGTATGAATTTTCTGCTTTGAAGAGAAATATCATTTTTTCACTTTGTATGTGCTCTGGTTTTTCTGTCAGTGCAACTTATCTAAAGCGAAATCAAATGGAGGGAGGTCAGCAAACTAAAGCTTTTGGACATTTTTTTAAATGTTTTTTTTTGTCTGTGTGAAGCTAAAGGAAAGGAGGAAGGAAATAAAGAAAAGAAATCACAGGAGAGAACCACTGCAAAATTAATTTCCAACTACACTAATACAAGATGCAGACTACAATAAAGTTAAACAAAAGCTAAGGTCAAAGTTCACAGCACCACAAACTACCACAGCAACTGCATTCTCTTACCTTAACCTTGCTATCAGGATCTAAAATTCCAAGTTCATCAAAATTATGAGCCATCTGTGATTTGCCCTTCATGAGGTCATCAAATATGCTATTTGTTATAACATCTAACGAAATGTATTCCTTCTGAGTATTATGGTAATCAGGGGGGTATTTTAACGCCAATGTTGGAGACCAGGATGTCGAGCGTATGTTTCCAGTTTTGCCCGAAACTGTTAAATATATCATGCAAGTAAATATGTGTTAGGTGAATAAATATGGGTTAAAACAATTGTAAATGAATATTCTTTGATTTCTTCTAAATAAATTTAATATATGTTAACCAAACCAAATTTATTATATAACTATGACCTAATGAATATTCATTCACAACATATGGGATAATCAATCAAGGTTAAACAGTGTTAAATATAAAATAATCCAACCCCTAGCACTAATCTGAGTATACTATATATGATCCAATTCCTGTTATATCATGTTTTGCTTGAATATATCTCAATATAATGATCTAAATATATATATAAATATAAGAAATTGCTCTATATAATTTTTGACTTTTTGCTTTAACCATGCCAATAAATTGTGAATAATTAAAGACAAAATCTCTATTAAGCAAAGTACTATCTTCTCCAATCCAATGTACCATGGCTTTTCCAGAAAATTTATTTTCATGAATTGGGAGCAAGAAACAGCTTTCCCTTTCAAAAATTTTGCTCTTTTTTCTGGATAAGCCACCATAAAACATTAGAACATGCAACTACTGAACTAAATTAAATCTACAATTGTTTTCTGAATTGCAAGTTTTACATTTGATTTATTAAAACAAATATTAAAATTTTAGATCATAAAATAACTTTCAACTAAAATTGATTTTAACATTACTTGCAGTTCAGAAAGTTTGGTTAAGGAACACACCAACACCACAAGGATAAACACAAACAATCAGGCCAAATTAAAAAAAAATATATCCTGTGTTTCAAACTTGGCAAATCATAATTTTCAGTACCTTCACCGAACTGAATAAGCACAGGAATTGTTTTTTTTTTAATTTTGGCCTTTGAAATGCTGTATTTTTTCCATTAATCATAAAAAAAAATACAACATTACTTTGTTATTTTATGACAACACTCTCGACATCGTGGGCCTTAAACCATGCATAATAACAAATTCAATTTCACAACAAAAATACATTCTGAGTTACTTCCCTTTTACAAGCAGTGATATTTTATGAAGAGATGAATAGGTAATGAAAGAAAGAAGAAATGGATGAATAAAAGTTGGTGTGATGTGTGATGTGAAATGTACTTTGATAAAATGTAAATGTAGATAAACAGAATTTTCTTTCAATGATGATGACAACACATAAAAAAACAACAATTTATTGTATATTGCATCAATTTTAGATTTCGTTATTTCTTATTTTTTAATTAAATTATCCTACAAAAAACTGTTTTCAAAAAATTTGAAAATTAAGACATTTTTTAAACCAAATATGGAGAACAAAAGAACACAAACCATCCCAGTGTAAATAAGCCAAACTTTACATTACATGAAATAAAGCCAAATACCAAAACACAATATGGATTTTACATTTACAACTCCATTGCAACCAAATACTTACCAACAATATCATCTTGTTGAAGTATCACAACTCTCTGGTTATCTATTGTAGAAACTTGTTCATCAATGTCTAAAACATCAGCTTTTCCAGACTAAAAAAATGAGAAAAAAAGATTAAATATGCTGAAATTGTATCCCTTATAGATGTGTATTTGCTGTTAAAGAATTTGAGTTATCTCCCATTTAATTCCATTTTACATTGAAAGTTGGATTTTATACATTAAATCATAATTATTTCTTCACTCCCCTATTCAAAATAATTTTTTTAACATTCACCTAATTATGTATACTTACCAACTGAACAAAAATATTATCCAATTTAAATCCATATTTATTCAAAATTGGCTTGAACACATCTCTGATTGTTCGGTTGGGTTTGGCTTTGACACCGATTGATTTTCGGTTAGGTAAATCCATTCTAAACAGAACACGTCTTTCAATCATGACTTCCTTAGATCCCAATGTAGATATGTCTTCTGATAAATCTAAAGGCTGAAAATATATATTTTGTCCAATTAACATATTATTCTAATTGTATAAATGATGCTAATACATTATTTAAAGAAAATGAAAATACAGTTTTAAGCTTTAAACTTTTTACTTTCATAAAAGCTATTATTACAATTATATTCATTTCATACATATAAGAAATTTACTTAAGATAAACATTTACCTTATCTGACCCAAGTAAGAAAACATCTACACCAGCAATTGACAGACTTCTTTTTTCACATAATTTTCCTAGCACTGTTCTAATTGTCTGACCGGGTCTAGCACATACAACTGTTGTTGACCCATCAGGCATGATCACACGACAAAATTTAAAGTTATTTTCTTCATTTTCATTGGTTACTTTTGTAGCTTCTTTTCTCATCGTACTGAGATCAATACCAGGTCCTGCCGGCACTGATGTCTTTTTCTGTGTATTATTGTTCACTTCTTTATCTTTTGCAGATTTTTCTTTTTCCTTTTTCTCGTTTGATTTTTTCAAGTCTGAATCTGATGCTGCCTTAACACTTTGCTTGCTGCTCCCTGAAATATTGATTATCATTACTTGGAGGTACATCACAAGAACAAAATTTAAGCATGGTCTTACTTTACAGCTTTTTTGAAATAGATTGAAAAATGATCTTTTTTTATCTTGTTTTTTCATCCATTTTCATCTATCACTTGCAAAGAAAATGAAACTCACATGTGAAAAAAAAAAAGATTATAGTATTTTAGCATTACTTTGTAAACATTTAAAAAGTCAAAAACTCAGCTTATGCCAAACAAAAAGCTTTTTTTTGGTACTTACTTCCTCTCCATGGTAACAAGGATCGCCTCCTCTTTTCTTTACTTTCTATTTTGGATTTATTTTTCTCATCCTTTTTATCCTGACAACCTTCAAAATCATCAGCAGGCAGGTTAAGGGGCTTTCCCTCCATTTCTCTCATCAGATAAGTTTTATACAAATCTGATTTTATGAATCTTGGGTAGCTATCTTGCTTCATCAGTTTAAATATCTGGAAAAATATGCAATATTTTTGTATTTACATTTGAACCATAGAATTTTTAAAGTTTCATTTGATGATTCCATCAAACTTATATTTGTCAAATTATTTAATGAAAGATCACATAAATTTTGGTCAACTTTCAGATTTCAGCAATTGAATAAAGCATGAAATGTCTTTTAAAGCATGTTCAAAAGCACAAAACGGAACAATCATTCAGAAAAATGGTTAAGTATAATATTGCAATCTTTTAATCAATATGTATTCATACCTCTTGCTGTGGTTTTTCGAATGTGTTGGTATTGGGACTGTCCAGCTGCTTTTCTACTTGTTTAACAGTGACATGTTCTATGTTGACCGGCTCAGTAGCCTTCGAGGACATGTACTTAACAAAAATCTCTTTGGCTTGACCTTTCCTCTGGAAGAAAAAACAACATTGTTAGTATTAAATCATTTTATAGTTTTTTTTTAATGGACCATATGAGAAAAATTCTCCTTTAAAACATTGAATTTACTTGGTATCCCTTGATTAAGGTCTAGTGTTCAGTGCAGATATCCTTGATGTATTCAATTTAAACACCCATCACAAAACCTATCCCGTGTACACCTTGTATATATACCACATATAATGTCGTTGATGTTTTCCTTTTTTTAAGTTTTGCAATTAAATTTTATTGGTTAATAGTAAATATAAACATTTCAAACCAAATTGACAAAATTGTTTGTCAATATTACTGTTTGCGAGGAACGGAAGCCATTTTAAAAATTTAATATCACTAAATTGTTTATTTAAAGCTTATAACTTGCTTATTCGATTGATATTTAGATACCAAATTTTCTGTTGATTTAAACTACCAAGGTAAATGGTAACTAAATACAATCAAGCATGTAAAGTACCTTGTCAGAGTCTTCAATATGTTTATACTGTTCACATGTTCGCCAAAATAAGATATTCTCTTGACTGAATTCTTTCTTTAAAAATTCCTGAAATAAAATACGAACATTTAATGAAATATTTTAATCCCTAGGTTTTAATGCAGCACAAGATACAAAATAGATATAACATGTTTTAAATGTACTAACATTGTAAAATGTTTAATTTTGACAATCACGAAAGCAAATGATGTTTTAAATATATGATTTCAACTCGAGTTCGAAAGAATTTGTAAGAAGCTAATTGAAAGGCAATCCCTTTTATAGGCCTGTGAATTTTTCCCAGGAGATATAAACATTAAATATGTAAGCCTCTGTCAAAAAAAGATGATTCACTGAAATAAGACTTATTAGAACATGAAAATGTTCATGTTTTCTACTACTTAAGCCAAGAACTAATTGACTTACTGTAAAAACAGCCAATCCACCATGGTCATTAAGAAGTTTGTTAAAGTTGACAGCCCAGCCAGCAATACGGCCAATTTCATCTTCCTGCTCTTCTTCGTCACCATTGTTAGTAATATTGTTGACGCTGCTGGCTGCCGAGAGTCGATTGTTTGATTCCTGTTCAAGGGTCACCAAACTCTGTAATAAAATCAATGGTGTAATTAATTTAGAAATATGAATTAACAAATATAATCACCAAACCGAGAGTAAAAAAAAAATTTCTTCCTTTCTTTGTTCTAAAATCTATAACATGCCCCACAACCATTTCTGATACTGAAGGCACATACAACCCATTCACTGAGCAAGCCAATAAAATATAACATTCACAACATTAAGAGAACAAATATCTGCATACAAACTATCACATTTTTCCTCGATTCTTTTTATCACCAAGACTGACAAATTTTTCATCAAAGCAACAGGTTCAAAATACTGTTTTAATTTCTGTAGGCATGAAGACCAACCTTCAAATGCATCTATCATATTGTAAAATATTGAATGCTCAAATCACCTTATTCACCCCATTAATTTCAATTTAACAAACACATCATATTTTTTCAATTTTATAAGTACATTTTAAAAGATGTTCATTTCAATAATTTGAAATAAGAATTTAAATGTATTTTTGCCCTTTTCAATTTGATTATATAAATTTAAAGGTGTGAAACAGGCAAAGACGTCATTACTAATATAATAAAAGCAAATAAAAATCAATTGGAAATCAATTTCATAGCAAGATTTCTTTTATACTTAGCAAACTTGGAATTACCTCTAAATCAATCCAAAAAAAATAGTATAAGTTGAAGCTTTCAATTTAAATAATCGAAATGTTTGATAAATCACTAAATTCAGTGTAGTCTTAAATTATCATTTTTTAAGTTAAATTATTAGTTAAAATTTTAAAATTTGAAACTGACTCTGTACTTACAAGAGTTGATAACCGAAGCATCCATTTGAGCTTACACAAGAGATAGTTATCCAAGTTGTCATATAGACTATGAACTCTAGTTTTTCCCTTCATAATTTGAAGTGTGTGTACCCTTTCAAAGTCCCATCCAAAATGTAACAAGTTTTACAAGTTTGAGATTTGTGTACTCAAAATTTTAATCATCTTTTAATTTGTTTATCTGATCATTTCCTGTGATAAAATCTTAGATACAAATCATCAGATAATTTGAACTGATCAAAGATTTGGAGAAAAAATTCAAAAGATATGTTCACACCTATTTTTTTCATTTTGACAAACAAGTTTCCAAGATAAACAAAGAGAGAGCAATCATCCATTGATAGATTTTAACTCCAGGACAATTTTCTTTACATTTTATTTTATCTAGAACAATATATGAATATATACCTTCCAGCTATACAAATGCATGTTCCCAGAAACGTAGACAAATTGCATTTAAAAAAAAAATATTTCAAATTATTATATTTAGCTTTGTATTGATTTAATACGGAAATATAAAAAATTATGTAGCAAGATTTCATTTGCATGTGTAAAAATTTCAAGAAAAAAATTTCAGACCTACCCACAAACTACCAAAATTTAACTTCCATTTACTATTCATAATTAACATGAAGTCCTTCAAAAATCAAAAATAATACTACAGTGTTTTCCTTCCGTCCTTATGTTTTAATTAATTTTTCATCCTGCAATCATTGATCTCCCATGTACCAATTAAATATTGAACAGCCAATAGTTATTTACATCAAACCATTTCATGTACAAATTTATACTATGTTAGTACACATATAAGTGTGTGTTCAATAAAGTTCACACAACTTGACAGTTTTTTCCTTATGCTTTATTGTTTTCTAATCTAAAACCAGCCTCTCTAACTATATTATATTTTCAATGATACAAATGTACATGTTTAGCATCTATGAGCTACAAATCTGACAAAACATTTTTTTTGATTATGAACAAAAACCCAATTCAACATGTAAACATTTTTAACTCCTCTAAGATAAGCAGAATTTGGTGAAAAAAAATCTTACCAATCGACTGTGTGGCTGAAAAATATTGATAAATTTAACCAATTCCCGATCATCCACAAGCGAATGCCTATGATGATCAAGAACACTATAAGATCGTTGATACATTTCACCATTTTTATCAGCAACAATGCAGTACAACATCATCCATCACATTTCATGTCAAAAGTTGAATGTTTAAAATCAAATTAAAATTTGTATCCAGTTAATTAAAAAAGATCCTGTTTGAATATGACTGAGACGAACAATACTCTGACGTCTGGATTACAAACATTACGGGAAGACAAGCTTCGTGATGATAGATTACACTGAGGCGATTATTCAACCTTAAACTGTATAAATGTTATGCCACAAGAACTACACTCAAACGTTTTCATGTAACGGAAGTACATAATTGAACTGCAGTTATCGTTTCAAGTTCCATGTAATTTTCAGATTAAAAAAAGTCATGACCTCTTCATCTTTAAGTGCAAAGTTCACATTTGGTTTATAATGGAAAAAAAATTGAAATCAATCATTCAATACACACAAATACTTAGTCATAAATTCTGTGTCAACTTTGTCCTACGGAAATATGTCAAATTAGGTACTTATTTTGCCAAATGTCACCTATAAGCTGGTTTATTAATTCATAACCTTATAAAGTGTTTCAAAATAACTATGAAAACCAAATTTTCAAGGTTTAAAATAAAATAGACAGCACAATCAGCATAATTTATGTCTGTATATATCTATCTATTAAAGGATATTTATTCTCAACTCATTACTTATCTTTTTAAGTTGTATTATAACTTTCCATTTATATTTGTTGTATGATTGATAGAGGTCTTATAACTATTTAATTCAACTTATTAAAGCACTTAACTAAAGGACTTAGTGGCCTTCATTGTAAACTTGTGCCTAGATGCATTTGTACCATACACCTACCATTCAATAGTTAGAAAACTTTATTCCCATGCATACAAGGATTAATAAAAGCTTAGAGAAATATTGCTTAAAAAGGAGATGTTACGACAAATATGTTTATTTTCTTTGTTCTTATGTCCCATTTTAAGAAAAATAAGAAAATTACCAAGAAAAATAAAAAGAAACTTACATAATTAAGCAATGACATGTGACATTGCATACTCCTTTTGATCTTTTTCAAAGGAATGTGCTCTGTACTTTTTCTCCTTTGTCGACTTTTTTTATAATACAGTCTTTCATATTGTTCTTGTCTCTCAAAAGAAGCTCCATTTAAAGTAATATCCAGATACATGCTAGATGAACCAAACTTGTCAATCAACATTATGAAATTTCTCAAATCTCATAAAACTATTTCAACAAAGCTTTTACAATCTA